>CBXB010000005.1:244513-269699 GCA_000817185.1 Magnusiomyces clavatus CNRMA 12.647
AAAAAAAAAAAAAAAAAAAAAGTCGTGTAAATAACAATATCACATCATTTTGCTTTTAAAATAATGACAATATGAATAATTTGTCAAGTTTTACTTTATAATTATAAAAATATCTAGTTTTTTTTTTTTTTTACTTTTTACTTTCAAAATAAATACAGTTGTGTTTTTTATTTGATTCAAAATCTTTATTTTATTAAACTGATATATTTAGGCCTTTTTTATTCAAGCAAAACAAAACCTATGCCCAAATAACCAATTAATTTTTCTATTATCAAAGCTTTATTGGAAAAATGATTGAATTGATGTTGTTTTCTTTTTGTCCGGTCCATTTCAATGCTGAAAGGTAATAAAAACAGTCATACATTCAGAAAAAGTGAAAATAAAAGTAAAAAAAATACATTTCTCTCGATATGTTATATATTGTTTTTACTTTTTTTTTTTTTTAAGAAATCAACTGATTCAGATGATTCAATAGTGAAATTGTAAAAGCTCAATCTGTCGTATAACATCTGCTTATAATTTTTCTGTTTTCCTCCCTTTTCAATATAAAATCATCTGTTATTTTTTTCTTTTTTCAATGTTTGACTATAATGATCTTGTAAAAAAAAAAAAGAGGCCAATGTCTTTGGATACAAAAGCAATGGAAAAGTTTATCTTTCTAAATAAATAACTAAAGTTGAATTACATTTTCAAAAGTTTAATTTACTCTACAAATTGTCAATATAACGATCTATAAAATCATGAAATTATGGAAAGCTCAATCTCAAAAACACATAGTGACATTATTCATAAATCTGGTTCAAAAAAAAAAAAAAAAAAAAAAAAAAAAAAATTGAGATATTATAACTTACGCTGTTAGACAAACTAGTTTATTTTTTTTTTTTTTTGCAGTCATTTCACAATGACAAAAGACTCATGTGCATAACGACAACAACAATTGTTTCTTTCAACAAGTATTTCCCTCAAAGGCTTGGCAATTTGTTTATTCTCTTGTTTATTTCTAATGATCTTGTAAATATATAATAAAAACTTTTAATATCAATCTTTTGACAAAGTTTAATGACAAAAACCATTGAATAATTTAGATGCCAGTCAATTCCCAAAACATGTAAATACTTTAAAGAAAACAATTTGTCTTATTATGAAAATTAGATGAAAAACATATAGAAAACTGTTTACAAAAAAAAACAATTTGTATAAAAAATTAAATAGATGAAAATCAATGATGTAAAAATGAAAAAAGGAGGTTAAATATTCTTATTTCAGAACAATAAAAAAAAAACACTAAAAACGAATTAAAAATTATAGTATGATTGAAAGTTCTTAAAATAGGTATACTTTCGCCCTAGCCCTTTGGGAATACGGGAGTTGAGGTATTAGTGGGAATAGTGAGTGGGTTTTTGAAGAAGAAAAGAAACAAACAAAAGCACTTGATCCATTTATTAAGGTTTTATTTAATCTTTTATTTTTATCAGTATCTACCCATAGATATTAGTTTGCACTTTTAAATATGAGGTCATTTTATATATATGTATTTTGTTTTTGAGGTAATTTTCTCTTTTTTTAAATAATGATTCATTGTTTTAGAATTGAGTAATCTTACAATTTGTTAAATTTATAGGTATTGTTAAATTTGAAAGAAAAAAAAAATACCTCTATTGAAAACGTTATTCATTATCAATCTGTTTTACTAAGTAACACTATTATATATATATTATATCAAAACACAATATCTATAAAAAAAACAATTCAAATTTGTAAACCTGTGTGTTTTTATATTTTTTTTTTTTAAACTTGACATATTTTCGGGTTTAATCGCCTAATTCAGTCGATTTAGGATTGATTGTTACAACCTTATCGGGATTCAAAATGCATAACGGATCCAAAGTTAATTTTAAGCGTCTCATCAAGCCAACAGCTTCAGGACCTACTTCTTTAGCCAAGTACAACTTTTTGCCTACACCTACACCATGTTCACCCGTGCACGTACCGTCCAACTCCAAAGCCCGGTTGACCATTCTGTGAACAACGCCTTTAGCAATGTCACGCTCAGTAACAGGGTCGTACATGAGAATAGTGTGAAAGTTACCGTCACCTACGTGACCGACAATGGTACCGAAAAGACCGCTATCAATGATATCCTTTTTCGTTTCATTAATAATCTGAGGCAGATTGGACATGGGTACGGCTACATCGGTAGTCCATGCGTGGTGCCCCTTTGGTGCAACTTCAATGGTTGACCACAATGCAGCCTTTCTGGCTGCCCACAATTCCTCGCGTTGTTCCTTAGAAGTAGCAAAGTCAAAAGACTGGTTGTTGTGGCTTTTGGAAATGGCCTTGACTTGGCTGATCATGTCTTTGACAGTGGTTACCGAACCACTGAACTTGAAAGCAATTGTCGGCTTCTCAATCCATTTGCGATTGGTTTGGCCAGCATCGTTGACAGCCTTCATCATAACGTCGTCGAGAATCTCAATTGCACCCACTTGTAAGCCAGCTTGAACTACTTCTGCAGCTGCTGCTGCGGCATCTTTGATGGAATTAAATGTTACCATTGCAATACCTTCGTTTTGGGGTCTTGGAACAAGCTTCAAAGTAGCTTCGGTAACGATCCCTAAAGTACCTTCAGACCCAATAAAGAGTTGAGTCAAGTTGTAACCAGCCGAAGACTTTCTCGGGCGTTGTCTAGTTTTGATTATGCTACCATCGGATAAAACTACAGTCAGGTTGAGAACATTATCGCGCATAGTACCGTATCTGTAGGCATTAGTACCTGAGCACCCCGTACCAATCATACCAGAAATCTGAGCCCCTGGGCCTGGATCCGGACCAAAAGCAAGACTGTAGTCTTCCAAGTAATCGTCCAACTCTTCCCAGCCAAGGCCCGGCTGCACGACAACATCAAGATCTTCCTTGTGGAGCTGCAAGACCTTGTTCATGTTAGAAAAGTCGAGTGAGATGCCTCCGTAAATTGGAACAAAGTGGCCTTCCAGAGAAGTTCCTCCGGCAAAGGGAACAATAGGTACTCTGTACTTTGTGCAGACCTTCATAATCTCAGAGACTTGTTGAGTAGAGCTGGGATAAACCACAAGCTGGGGTCTTTCGCCTGGCTTGGCATGGTGAGTATTCCAGAATGTATCCGTGTGAGTGTCAAAAACATCGGCTTTGTTTGAGACGTTTTCTTCTCCTACAATAGCGGTAATTTCAGCAAAAGCCTTGGTGAGCTCTTCCGGTGTAGCATATTTTGGTGGTTTCAATTGGGAAAGATCGATTAAAGGAATGCTCTCATTTGGTTTAGAGATTAATTGAGGACCATAGGCCATAATAAGACCAGTAAGAGTTACACCGACAGCAAAAGCTAGTAATGGACTAGTTGATTTTTTTGAGGCTAATGATGATGCATTTGGAGGGGTTGATTTTGTCGAGTTGAAACGTGTTGTAAACCTACTTACAGTTCTTGAGCGCAAATAAGCAGCAGTATTACTAGCAGATGATGAGACCAATGGTCTTGTTTTTGTTAGGATATTAGTACGAGAACGAATCATTGTTGTCCAAACGCAGAAACAAAAAAAAGAAGAAAAAAAAAAAAAAAGTTTAGTTTTCGTTTTGAGCAACAACCTATAAAAATAGTTTCTGATAAGGAAAAAGCTTCTATAAACAACAAATAGCTAGAGCGGTATTTAAAACAAGACAAAGATGATTAATTATATATATACTTTTTTATATATTTATTTTTATTTTAAAATCAGCAGATTCTAAGCCACTTTTATAGTCGTCTCTCGATAGAATTGTTGAACTTCTTTTGTACCTAGTAGAAACTTTGCCGAAGAAAATTACAAGAAAGTTAAAAACAAAAACGTGGGGGTGACACTGATCTATTTTTTTTTTTTTTCTTTCTTCTCAAGTCTCAAAGTTTCAACAGCAAATGAAAATTAAAGAGATCCCACTACTATCTTTTGTCAAAGTTCATCTCTAAACATCTTAAAGGCTTGTTTTTTTGTATATTAAGAATAAAAAAAATAATGACCATAAGAGTAGTAGTAGATTTATAAATATACAGAAAATATTAATAACAAAATAATAAAAATGACCAACAGTAATAATAACAATAAAACAAAATATTAAACAAGCTACAATAAAAAAATAAAATACAAAAAAATAAAATAAAATAATAAATCATTTTCTTTTACGAACTGGAGTATATCGCTTACTTCCACTAACATGAGGTGCATGCCCTATTGCCATTTGATGCGGATACTTGTTTTCATCTGGTGAAGGAAGAGTTCCCATGTACGCTGCTGATAAAACAGGATACATTTGATTTGGCTTGATTTCAAGGTCTTGCGGTGTAATTTCCTCATCATTAATGACTCGTGTCAACATATTTTGAATCTTGTAGGCCAATCTTCGTTCAGCCATTGGAATGATTGCATCTGTATCATCTTTTTTGGCTAGTCGTTCCCTCTGCATATCTTGTAATTGGAGTAAAAGTTGCGATATCAATTCGAGCTCAGTGCCATTCTCGGCAGCCTCTATTTCATCATCGTCAATAAAATGACTAGGTTCCCATAAAAAGGCTTGGCCAAAATCAATTTCATCGCCAACAACACTGGATTCCTCTTGATCTGTTTTTGGTTTGTCGGATGCTTCTTCTGTTTCATCTTTGACTTTGTTTTCTTCAGATGAACCTTCTTTTGCAGTTTCTGTTATTGTCTTTGACTTTGTCTTGGCTTCATTATCAGAGGTTCCATTAGCTGCGCTTTTCTCTGCATCTTCCATTTCAACGTCTTCATCAATCTTGTCTTTTTTATCAGCCTTTTCTTCTTCGCTGATTCTCTTTGCCTTGTTTCCTTCATCATCATCTTTCATATCTTCTTCTTCCAACTCTTTTTCTCTTTGCCGTAACAATTCTAGCAGCGCCTTTTCTGTAACCATTCGCTTTTGCGTATACTTTTCGTACCATACTGAGTTGAGACTTTCCTCGTCTACCATGGAATTTGAGCCGTCAAACGATGGTGTGAAGCTTAAATTGCTGTGACCGTATTGTAGCCATTTTGGAGCAGGCAATGGCATCTCGTTAACTTGTACATATCCTTGTAACATCGATGTAGGAGGAATTGCTGGATGGGGGATTGCAGAGATAATTGGGGAAATAAATGCCAGTTGATAACTTGTCAACGATCCCATCTGAGGAAGAATTTTCATTGTCGAAATACTACCACTAGCATTAGCAACTGTATCCCTGGGATCCAGTGAAGACTTTCCATTTAACGAGGTGAACAATGGTCCGTTTTGAGTATAGATCATAAAAGCTTCACCATATTGTTCAACTACGTCGCTGTATATTTTTTGAAACCCATCTAGTAACTCAGACTCGTATTCCTCTTGTATCTCTTGTAACGTTTGTTGTACTACTTTGTTGACTTTCTTAGGCCTGCCTCTTCCAACATGTCCATTTGTGGCAGGCTTTGTGCCGTTGCTTTTGTTAGCACCATTTGCACTGTTAACAAGATCTTCTGGGTTGACCAAACTCAATCTGACACCTTCTCGCAATATCAAGTCTATAGTGAATCTGAATAAGTCAGATAGCGCAACATATTTTTTGCATCCAATAGGGTATTTGACTATCGTTGTCAAATAAGCGAGCTTAAAGTCACTATAAAAAGAGTAGATGGAACATGTCTTTTCTAGGTAAGTTCCGTTCAGGTATTTTGCCGATATTGATGTTTTAGGAACGGTTTGTTTCTTTGTAGATGAATGTGAGTCAGAGCCATTTGCTGTTGGGCCATTAGAATCACTATCTGTACGAGTTCGGAGTCTGCGGCTAGCGCGTTTAGGATGAAGATCAGTGCTATTAGAGCTGTTTTCTAAAGGGTCTTCCTCAGCCTCTAAAGCAATAAATTCTGAAGCAACTGGGATAGACAAATCAGTTGGAACGGCTGTAGCTTGAATAAGTTCTATTCCTTCCGGGGATCTAAAATAAAATAGAAAAATAAAAATAAACGCGTTAATAAGATTTTCCTTGACAAACTTAATCAACAAAAACAAAATGAAAAAAAAAAAAAGAACAAGCAATGATAAAAGTTGACTTACGATTCGACTATTTGAATTACATCGCTGATAAGATGGTTGACTTTGTCTTTAAAAGCCGAAGAAACTGGCGATAATTTCATACTGAAAAAGGATATTGTTAGGGATTATTTGAGGTTATTAAAAAAACAAAAGAGACATTGATAAAAACACACCTGAATGACGTTTTTTTTTAAAAAAAAAAAATATTATTAAACGTTAAAAAATTACAAACAATGTATCTTTTTCTTTTGAAATAAATAAATAAAGTTGGCGCGAAAAAAGTAAAACAAATTTGATGATTTCAACCCTTTTTGATTCTGGTGTTTCTCTCTTTTGTTTTTTTATTTTTGCAAAACTATTATAATATAACCACAAACACACAGTTAAAAAAAGCTTTTTAATACCGAAATTTTTTGAGAAAACCTAACAATTTGTATGTTTGTTTTTTTTTGTTTTGTTTTTTTTGCTGTTGAAACTGTTCTAACTTCTAGTTGATGTTTTTATTTTATTATATTTTAATTTTTTGATTTATTTTTTTATGCTTTTCACAAACAAAACAAAAAAATCCAGAATTTTTTGGTTGTGCTGGTGGTTTAGTTTTTTCTTTTTTTAGGCGGTGGAGAGAGTCTTCCTAACCCTTATCAGGGTAAGGGTTTTCCATATTCTTTTTGATTTTTACCTCCCTTTACCACTAATAATATCCGGTTTATTATTAAAATTTATTAAATTTATTGACTACTGTCCCCTTATCACATTTTTAAAATATATCATATAACATATACCCTCATAGTCACACAACCATGAACGATTCTGATGATGACTATATTGATGACTCAGATTTGAGAAGACCAAATAAAAAACTTAAAACAAAGGATGGAGCAAAGCCAAAATCATCTGCCAAAAATAGTGCTGGTGTCTCCAGTATTCAATCATTAAAAAGTGCAAATGGAGGTTACGCGTGGGAAGATGAATATCATCGTAGTTGGGATATTGTTATGGAGGATGACGGTGACAATCTCGAGGGAGTTGTTGCTGGTATGGTAGAAGCTTCAAAGAAAAAACGAATAGTTAAAGCTGCTGTTCCTTTCCAAAGAGGTATCATTAGAAACTTTGTATTAATTTTGGACTTGAGTTTTGCAATGCTAGAAAAGGACCTGCTGCCAAATAGATATAGACTCATGTTAAACTACACAATTGAATTTGTAAAGGAATTTTATGATCAAACTCCAATCTCTCAATTGGCAATTATAGGCATGAGGGACGGCCTGGCCGTCCTGATATCAGATCTAAGTGGATCACCCCATAACCATCTAGCAGCGCTTCAGAATCTGTTGAATAATGAAGAGCCAAAGGGAGATCCTTCACTGCAAAATGCTTTAGAAATGGCTAGAGGCCTGCTATATAACGTTCCATCACATGCTACAAAAGAAGTCTTAATTATCTTTGGCGCACTTTTTTCCAACGATCCAGGTGACATTCATCAAACAATCGATGCTCTTGTTAACGACAAAATTCGAGTCCAGGTCATTGGCCTAGCAGCTCAAATCGCCATTTGCAAAGAGCTCAGTACAAAAACAAACTTTGGAGACGAAAGCTCCTATGGAGTCATTCTCAACGATGTCCATTTCAAAGAACTTTTACACGCATTCACTACCCCCCTTGCCGTAAACAAACTATCCACCCAAAGTTCATCAACTTTAGTCAAAATGGGCTTTCCCTCTCGTATTTCAGAAGTTGAATCTACATTCTGTTCCTGCCACTCTAAAATCACACGTGGTGGCTATATCTGCCCAAGATGCTACGCAAAGGTCTGTAACCTGCCGTCACAGTGTCCCTGCTGTGACTTAACCCTTGTACTTTCAACTCATTTAGCAAGATCCTATCACCACTTATTTCCCCTCAAGCCATACCTCGAAGTCCCCCAAAAGTTTGCCTATTTACACGACTCATGCTTTGGCTGCCAGACTCAGTTCCCCAATTATGAAACAATTCCTAAAGACAGTAACACTAGTTCAAGGTACAGCTGCCCTGACTGCAGAAATTTTTTTTGTATAGACTGTGATCTGTATGCTCATGAAACTTTACATAACTGTGCTGGTTGTGAATCAAAGCTGATCCAGCCAGAATTAGTTCCCAAACCTTCAGTTACATTGAAATTTTCAACACAACAAGCCTCATCTTAGTGTGAGGGTACAAAATAATGCATATAATACAAAACTATACGTTTATTCATGAGGTTTTCCTTGTTTTTTCTAAAAGAAAAAACATTCAAAATGAAAAAAAAAAAAAAAAGAAAACGTCTTGTATATTTATTTATAATTAGGTATTTACAAATATATATAGATATCTAATATTTCACAGATTCATTGACCCAAGTTCCTTGTTTCTTGTATTGAATGGCTTTGACAACAGGTAAATCCCAGCCGACTCCTCCTGTTCCTATATCTGCGCCCATTCTTGGAACCAAATAACATTCACGTTTAGTCATTGCGGGGTCAAGATATTTAGGTGTGCCAATAGGCTTGGAGTAAGTAATCAAAGCCGTCGCCTTGGCAACATTAGCTAACTGTTTTGCTGTAACGTTTGTCAACAACTTCATTCTAACTTTGCTCTTTGTATCAGTAGAGCTCTTGTTTTGGCTCATTTGTAGAGTATTATATACAAGGTAATCTGGAGGAAGATCGTCGTCGCTGCCCATCATGTTGAGCACTGAAGATGGATGAATGTATACATATGGATCAAGCTCTTCACGTAGGTCACGGTTTCTGTTTCCTCTACGCACTGATGATGGGAATAGTGTGGAGTAAGGATATGAGATGATTCTTGTCTTAGACTTAAGTTTTAACTCTGTAGTGATAATGTCCGCTCTAACTGCTATTTGATCAACAAATCCAGATGTAATCATTTGCTTGATGGCCTTGACCTGAGTAGGATTAGGCGGAGGAAGCTTTGTTGATAACTTGTGTGTAGTAGCGTCAATAGCGTCAATCTTTGTATTGACGGCAACAATGTATGCAATTTGTTGACGCAACTTGCGAATCTCTTCCATAATCTTGTATCGTAAAAAGTGTTGAGTGGCAAACTCTTCGCGATCTTTGGCCCAGTCGTACGAGCAGATAGCACTTAAGAGTTTGAGAGCATCACTTTTAGAGTCCAATGCAGAAAACTTTGCTTGTGTTTTGAAATAGTTTGATCGAAGCTGTCGTTTAAATTCCTTTGTTTCTACATCTTCATGATCTTCTTGTTCATCATCACTATCTTCTCTATTGTTAATGTTGATACCAATCTCATGAGGTTGTAAAAATGGTTCTCCTACTGATAGTCCTGCAACAATAGCGACAATATATGGGAGACAGTCAAATTGATTGCCAATAATAAGCATTTTGGCAAATCGAGGACTTAGTGGGAAAAAACTCATAGACTTTCCTAATGTAGTGAGTTTGTCAGAGCTGTCAATAGCACCCAAGTAGTTCAAAAGTTTCAATCCTCTTTCTAATGATGATTTTTCTGGAGGTGTTGGAAATGGGAAATTGACAATTTTGTCAATGCCCATGGACTTCATTTGTAATACGAGACCCTCTATTGGCATTCTTAAAATTTCTGGCTTCGAGAATTGCTCGAAATCTCTGTCGTAAACCGCAGAGGAGTATATTCTATAGCAGTGACCAGGGCCGGTACGGCCAGCTCGACCAGCTCTCTGTTCAGCACTAGCTTTACTAATCCAGTTGATTTCAAACTTTTGTACATTTGTATCCTCGTCGTAGATTCTTTCTTTGGCTCTACCCGAGTCGACAACATATCTAATACCAGGAATGGTCAAACTGGTTTCGGCAACGTTGGTGGCAACAACACACAGACGGGCTCCTGCTGGCGGATCTTGAAATACCTTCATTTGTTCAGATGTTGGTAATAAAGAGTAGAGAGGAAGAACGTACAAAGGATCGTTCATGTCTTGCCCTTCCTCTAAGGTTTCTTCAAAACCTTCTTCTTCCTCCTCTTCTAATTCCTCATCAAAATCATCCACCTCAGCGTCGATATCCCCTCGTTCAACGCCAAAATCAATGTCTTCAATTTCAGTAGTAGTATCTTTAGAAGATACAACAACTCTTTTTTCAGCGTTTTCCTTTTCATCATCATCCTCATCTTTAGATCCTTTAATATTCTTAGTGGTGGTTTGTTTCTTGAATGGAAATGCACGACGAAGCTTTTTGCATAATGTTGTGATTTCGTTTTGACCTGTCAAGAAAATGAGTATACCTCCACGTGGTAATCTCTGATGAATTTTTTTAGTTTTGCGAAATACTTCATCTAGGTAATCAAAAGGAGTCTTTCTATTAAAATGAATAGAAACTGGGAACTGTCTAGCTTCTACCTTGAGAATTGGAGGTGGTGTTAGGAATAATGCTTTGTTTTCTGAAAAGTCTGAAACTCTCAACGTAGCCGACATGATGATAAGCTTCAAAGGTTTGTACTTGTTGTTACTTCCCCCGTTTCTTAGTCTCAGCACCCTCGTCAAGACACCAATTAAAATATCTGTATTTACATTTCTTTCGTGAGCTTCATCAATAATTAATGCTGAGTATTTGGAAAGAACAAAGTCCTGAGAAAGTTCTCTCAATAAAACACCATCGGTCATAAATTTTATTGAAGTATTTTCAGTAACATTGGCGTCAAATCGGATCTGATGTGCAACTTTATGTCCATGGTTTCCTAACTCCTGACCAACACGTTTGGCCATACTAACAGCAGCTACACGTCTGGGCTGAGTAATACCAATCATACCAGGAGTGTTACTATTGGGAGAGCCATATCCAGCTTCAAACAAAAACTGGGGTACTTGTGTTGTTTTACCTGAACCTGTTTCACCACATATAATGACTGCATCGTTATTAAAAATTGCTTCCATGATTCTTTGTTCTTCGCCAACAACTGGAAGTTTAATTCTAGCTGCCTGAATTTCTTCGTTCCGCTCAACCTCGACATAATATGCTTTTCTATTAGGATCCTTTGAAGGCATGGTCATTTCTGCTGGTAACTCTTCTTTATCTTCAGGTCTGTCTAATGGAGTATATTCTCCCTTGTAAATTGGAGTTTCATATTTTTCATAACCTTGATCATTCATACTTTTAGCCCATTCAGCAAATTCTTTACCTTTAGATTTTTTGGAATTTTCATCTTCTTCGTCATTTTCATCTTCTTCTTCCTCATCATCACCATCGTCATCGCTATTGTCATCATCTTCACTTCCTTCATCTTCATCTTTGTCACTGTCATCATCATCTTTTGTCTTTCTATCGTTTATTGATTGAATAACTTCTTCATTTTTAAATTCGGAATTTTCACTAGAATCAGAATCCGATGCAATCTCTGGCTCATCGCTGAAACCCTCCCAAACCTCATCTTCATTATCATCATTGGAAGCTGAATCGGAATCCTCACTATCAGAATTTTCAGTGGTATCAATCTTAGACTTCTTCCTTTGAGGTCCTGCTTCTTCTTCAGAATCTGATTTTTTTTCTTCAGATTCAGACTCTTCTTCAGAATCATCTGTTTCTCCATCAATGGCAGCTAAATCAATACCGTGTTTTTTTGCCTTTTTCATTGCTAGTTTTACTCTCCAAGTATAGCTTTTTTTCTCAATCTTTGGTATTTTCTTTAAACCCTGGAATCCAAATCCTGTAGTAGTACCGGTAGATCTAGGACGATTATCAATAAATGTAGAAAAATGATCATCATCTTCTTTGTCAGATTCTGAGCTGCCGTCTTCTGGTTCTTCTGTTGGTTTTGAAAAAGCTTTAACCATTTCTTCATCTTCCTCCCAATTTTTCACTTCATGTTCTGCATAGAGTAATCTTTTTGCTTCCTCATTCAAAATGCCTTTTTGTTCCAACTTGATAGCTTCTGCAATCTTATCTTTTTTCGTTTCGTTGGCTACACCAAGAGTTTTCATACTTTTAAGAACAGTTGTGTCAATTTTGGTTTGCTTGAGCTTTTCAAAAAGAACCTTTTTCTCTTCTTTATCAATTTGTTTTTCCTAGAGACAAAACACTGGTTAGAACATTAAAAAAAAAATCATACTTGATCTCAAGGCACATACAATGTATTTTTCTAATCTTTTTCGCTTTTTCCGAGACATCGAAGGTTCTTCTGGTTTCCGTAATTGCTCTTGAAGTTTTTTTTTACGTTCTAATTTCTCACTTTCTGTCATTGGAAGTAAAATCTCGGCATTTGGATCAAACTCTTCTTCTTTCTGACTTTGATCTTCTGGTTTGTTATTTTCAGTGCCATCTGGTTGTTGCAAAAACCTTTTTTGGCGGGCTCTGCGCAACTTTTCATGCTTTGCAAGCATGCCGGTCTTTGCTTTTTCATTAAACCGCTTTCTATATGTACCCATATTTTGATCTGAATTTTGTTGTTTATTTACCCAGTTATAAGATATATATGATAAAAAAATTAATCAGTTGAAATATTTGAATATTGAAAAAGTTTTTAATCAATAGAGGTCCCTAACCCATAGTGCACGGCTGAAACTTTCGAAATTTTTTAATTTTGTTCCATCTACAAAAAGCAAAATAAAAAAATTTCCCATTGCACAATTCAGCAAAATAGGCAGTGAACAGATTCAAATTAAATATAAAAATTATATTTAAGGTGATTGAAAAGAATTCTGTTACTGTCAAAAGTATGATTCAATAAACATTTTGCTACATAGGTTCGAAAACCATTTGGAAGCCACTTAAACTAACATAAGTCTGTTCAAGATTTCTTATTTCTTTCCCTGGGCAATTCTCCATATAGAATGACATTTAAAGAAACACTACTGCCTGATGCGCAGAACAGCTCATCAAAAATAAAGTTATCATCAACGGCTCAAGAACAGCAACAACAACAGCAAAAATCACCAGCACCGTCAGATAATAATGTGACTCCAGAAGTGAACGACACATCTGTTGTTAGAGATAGCCTGATTGCTTCTACCGGTCCAAATGATGTTGTCGCTGGTTCTAAGCCTGCCATAACCTCAAAATTATCTAAGGCTCCTTCTAAAAGGAGATTACGTGAGGAAGAAGCTTTACTGATGGATTCTCTCAAATTGACTAAAGGAAAGCTAAGAGCAAGCAAGAAGAAAACCTCAGATGAAGCATATGCTGATTCTTATAATGATGACGACGATGCCTCCTCTTCAGAAGTCGATGAGAGGGCCTTAAACATTCGACCCAACATTAAGCATGTTGTATACTGTAATTTCAAATTCGATGCGTGGTACAGGTCACCAAGATATTTCGATGAATCGGCACCTTCAGGAGTTCCACACTGCTCAGCATCCATGCATTTAAGCAAGCAGGTGGTTAAAACTAGATACAACAAAGCCATTCAATTACTAAGGAAACGCACAGCTGACAAACGGGCTAAAGAGTTTAACAAAAAGTCTACAGTTTCAATTGAAGAAAATTTAACGGACCAATGTGAAGATTCAAGTTCAAACTCTGAAGATGAAAGACTAGAAGAAGAAATCGACGAAAACACTACGTTAGTAGATACCCTTTATATATGTGATACATGTTTCAAGTATACGACAGACCCCAAAGAAATGGCAATTCATATGCCTAAATGTAGGTATCGAGATCAACTTCCCGGTAGGGTGGTTTATGACTCACCTTATTATCAAATTCGAAAAATAGATGGGGCTAGGCATTTACTCTATGTTCAGTGCTTGTCACTTTTTGCCAAACTCTTTTTAGATCACAAATCTATCTGCTACGCATTAGAAGGTTTTGATTTTTATGTTTTAACAACTTCAGTTGCTAACATTCAAGGTATAAATGAGTTTGCAACAAACAGCAATGAATACTTTTCTGCATCTATTCATGATCTTAAAGCATCCCATAAGAAATCTACTAAGTCTGCATGTGTTTCAGAAAAAACCACACCTTCAGCAGATACAAGTACTAAAATCGGCGAGAGAAGAACTCCAAAAAAATCAGTCAGTTCTAAAATCATAGAGCACTCCACTCCTGGTGATTCAAGCTCTCCTCTTTCAGCCCAACGTGTTGTTGGATTTTTCTCCAAGGAAAAAATTTCTTGGGACAACTACAACCTTGCATGCATCACTATATTTCCTCCATTTCAAAAACGAGGATTGGGAAAACTTTTAATTGAATACTCATATTATCTATCTCGCATTTCAAATTCTATAGGCACTCCAGAAAGGCCCCTTTCGACCGAAGGTTTACTAACATACCTGAAATACTGGAGCAACACAATTTCATTTTTCATTTCAACACAATTTTATAAGTATCATAATATTCCCATTCCAATTTCCAAACAAAAAAAAATAAAAGCTGATGGCGATTCAAAAAGCAATTCGGAAAGTGTTTTCAATGAGCCTTCTACTAACTCAGAAAATAAGAAATCAGAATTTACTTTATCAATAGACGACATATCTAAAGAAACATTTATCAGTCCCCCAGACGTCATCAAAGCGTTAGAATATATGGGTGCTATCCATCATAATTGCAATGAAGATACTCTTGAAATGTCAAAAAAAAGCGTTGTTATTGATATTGATAAAGTTCTCGAATGGGTCGAAACATTTAAGGCAAAGCCTTCGTTAGTCCCATTATATCCAGAATATTGTATCATTAGGAAGCGCAAATTAAATCCTAACTTTAAGGAACCAATGGTTGGTAATTTACATGATTCCGTGAAAGAACAACAAGAAAATCATGAAGAAAGCGGAAAAAGCGAAGAAAGCTCGGATTATCAACGAGCAGCAAAGAGAAATAAGAAACCTAAGACTAAGCGTAAGGTGAAACGAAGTAAGACTCCGGCCAAGTCCAAAGCTGGGTCTGCAAAATCATTACCCTCTGCTTCTAAACAGTCAGAAACCAACCCCGAATTCGAGCCTTTCCAGCCTGCAAAACAAGTATTGAATTTTTTATCTGATGATTCCGATGTAGAGTTATCATCTATTGGCGATGAAAGCTTCGACAGCCAAGGCTAATTATTTTAAATTCACTTGCCATGTGACTTGACAACAAAAAATGGCTTTGTATAGTATATACTAATAATATTTAGAAACAATTGTAATTAGTGTAAGTATACGAAACTCGTGCCATGATTCAAAAACAAATTGTCACTCATAATAATGATCTAAATCTACGTTTTGTTTCTCAAATGCCAAAAAAAAAAAAAAAAAAAAAAAAAAAAAAAAAAAAAAAAAAAAAAAAAAATAATACAATTTTGGCTGCCTTAGCTGAATGGCCAGCCTTACGAAGTCACGTTGCTGGCTTTTTGTTTAATTTTGGTCTAACCATCTGATAAGGAACTGCAAGCTTTCCTTTGCTCCAACCTTTCATAAATTTTATATATAAAGAACGTTGGTTACCGTCATTTTTTGTATTAATTTTTTACTGTTGCTTTTATATTTGAATTTCTTCCGTGGCTTCTTTTCTAATTTTTACTTATTTATTTATTTATTTTTTTTGTTATTGCCATTATTTTTCTTTCCTTTTTAATCTTCAGTTAGAACGGACCTTTGAAATAAAACTCTTCCCCTATTTGTATTATTGTTATTTTTCATCGCTATAGTTACGTCCTATGATTCGCCTCGATTTAGAGACAATTGTGAAATCTGCAATCGCGGCTACAGAGTCGTCGATCTCAGTTATCCTGGTTCTCTTGTATGGCTACTTGGCAAACAAGTCAGGGATGCTTTCCGAAAGTGGAGAGAAGGTATGGACTCTTCTAATCTAATCGATGTTTCATACATTAGTTATTTGATAAAATTAGATGTCATACTAACCCTTTGTTTTTCAAAAAAGTCTATTTCCAAAGTTTGTGTCAATCTTTTTCTTCCCTTCTTGTTACTCACTAGTATTGGCTCACACATATCTTTATCAACATTTCTCAACTACTGGCCCCTAATTGCATTACCAATTTTTGTCGTTACACTGTCCTACGCCATTGGTGAAGGAATTGTGCGACTTTTTGGAGAACCAGATTATTTAGTTCCTGGAGTCTGTTTTAATAATGTCACTGCTATGCCATTGTTGTTGCTACAAGCAATTTCGCAATCTCAAGTCTTGATACCTTTGCTAAACTCAAACGAATCAGTTGCGGAGGCTGTTATTCGAGCAAAATCTTATATTCTACTCCATGGTATCATTCATAACATCACTAGATTTGCAGCAGGCCCTATTATGCTTAAGGCTCCTGAATCTATCCTTAGTTTAGAACTACCTCCCGAAGCCACAGATTTAGAAAGTAATCAAGTTGAAACCCCAACTGAAAGTACTTCAATCTTTAAAACCAATATCGATTACGGTGCGGCCACAACTACTACATCTAGTACCAATTTGAATCAATCTTTAACTAGAGTAAATACAACAACCAGCAGTACTAGAGGTAGTCAGCCAATTTCTAGAAGGCAGTCTATTAAAGATGTTTCTGATAACTTTTTTCTCCGTAGAGCTCGAACGCTTTCCAGAAGGTCATCAATTGATTTTGATGAGGCGAGAGATCTTTTGTCAGGCTATATTCATAAGCTTAGTGATGCGGTTGCAAACAATTTCAACACACACTATCATCATTACGAAGATGAGGAAGACAGCAGCCATATTCACCACCACATTAACCCAGCACGTATAACTAGAGCAGTCACTAGTGTTAACATCAAAGAGATGCCAAAGGTTTCCATGGCTGCATCCTCTAGTAAGTCGGATACCAATATTACTAATCAAGGTCGCATTGTAAATAGCATTAGCAACTCAAATCTTCCACAAGTACCTGAAAGTGATGCTGTTTCGCTTTGTTCCAACGGATCTTCAATTAATCTTCAAATTGAAGCTTCACCACGCTTTACTGATGAAGTTCTCAAAGCCCGACGAGGATATCGTGCAATTCTACCAGACTCTGTTGTTGCTTTAATTGACTTTCTTACTCCTTCTAAAACATCATTTATTGGGAAATTTATCTGTTCTATTCAACACTTTCTTAATCCCGCTGTAGTTGCTGCCATTGTTGCAGTCATAATAGGAATCATACCCGCTACTCACTGGTTTTTTTTTAAGTTCAGTGTAATAGCCACTTCACTCACTCCCTCTATTTCAAGTCTGGGCGACTTGTACCCGGCTCTCCAATTATTTGCACTTGGATCAAAATTAACGTCTCCTCCAGAAACCCCAGTCAGGAAATCAACTATCTTTTGGATCACTTTTGTACGCTTTTTGATTGCCCCCATTGTTTCAATAGGAACAGTTTGGGCAATGATTACTTATGCACCTAAGAATGTGTGGCCTCAGGATCGCATGCTCAATTTCATTTTGATGATCGTGCCAGCAGGACCTCCCGCCATTACTCTAGCTGCTGTTGCAGAAATTGCTGGAGTGAAAAAAGAAGAACTAAGTGCTATTTCTAGAATGTTGTTGTACATGTATGGAATGGCACCCTTGGTTGCGCCTACAGTAGCTATTGCTCTTTCTATTGCCTATCAAATTGAACCATAATACTTTGTTTTTTACTGCATATAAATTTATTTAAATCAGTTTTTATATTATTTTTATACAAGTCTATAGATTTTAGAAGTTTTTATACTAATCAACTATTTTAACCTTTTTTACTTATATTTAATTTTTTTTATTTTATTTTATTTTTTTTTTGCCCAAAAAATTGTAACGATAATAATAGTTTATTTTTATTTGTTATCATATAAAATTAAAAAAAAAAATTAAATGTACAAATTTACAATCTAAAATCTAAAATAAAATAGCAATCATCTTAGTAGATGATCAGGAATTTTTACATCTCTGAGCATTGCAACGAGTTTTGATGGATCAAATACAGGAAGTGTAAAAGTTTGAGGTGGAGGCAATGCCTTTAATATATTATTGATGTTTGTAGAAATTGTCATTCCATCATATCTATTATTATCAACGTTCATTCCCATATTGTAAGTGTTATTATTATTCAATCCCATCATTGCATTGCCTAGATTTTTCAAGTTGTTAGGATTAGGATTTAACAAGTTACTTGGTCCTGACATATTAGGATTCATTTCATCATGTCTTAATTTTTTGTTAAATCTTCTAAAATTGCTGTTATTGTTCATGTTGTTTACATTATTATTAATGATGTTGTTGTTGATGTTATTATTGTTATTAAAATTGTTGTTTCCATTTGATGAAAATTTTGGAATGTTTGGTATACCAGGAGATGATCGATCAGAAAACCCAATTTGAGTTGGAGTTTCTTCATCCTCATCTTCAGAGGAATCAGACATTTCACTGAGATATCCCATGGAAGATGTTTGTATCTTCAAACCTTTAGAAACGCCTGAACCATAAGAAAATGATATAGATGGCACGGTAGCATTTACAGATTTTCTAATGTTTCTTAATGAGTTTTGATAATAGAGTGATGACTTGCTTCTTGGAAGTTCTTTCAAATCAAAAAACATATCAAGCGCACTTTCTTCAGGGTATAAAGATCTGTACCTTGACTCTAGCTTCAAAAGAGCTGAGAGCTCACCATATTCGGCTTCATATTGCAAAAATTGTTGATATAAAAGTTTTTGACTTTTTTTATCACCTTCCAACTTTTTAAGAGAGTTTTCAAAAAGAGCACGAGCGTTTGTATCATCATTAATAAGAATAAGAAATTCAAGGTATTCAGAAATAAATTCGACTGTTGGATATCTCTTTGCTCCAATTTCAAAAATCTTAATTGCAATATCAGGACGAGCATTATGATTTTCCATCATTGCAGAGGCAACATATATCTCGTGTGAAGCATAAGGTAAGCTACGACACTCCTTGAAAATGTTACGAGCCTTTGCTATTCCTTCCATTCTCTTTACAGCCTTCATATAGGTCGTGTATGCTGAAGTAATAAGCTTACCATTGAGTTCAATTTTACTTTCTATTTTAGCCTGTTGTGCTGAAAGAGCTGGATTGAGACTAAGAGCTTCAGAATCATGTTGTGCCTGAAACTCAGCCAATTCAGTTTCCAACTGTTTTCGTGATTCGTTTAAAGATTCAATCAAATTTTCATAGGTTTTTTGGGCTTCAGCATTCTTGGAGTGAGACTCGTAAACTTCGGCAAGTTTGTAATTGAGTAAAAATGAGGTAGGAGTAGCCTCGATACCAATTTTCAAAAGTGAAATACAGTCTTCGAGATCACCAGAATCCAAAGAATACTGTGCTGCATCAAACCACATATCTGGTTGAAACCAAAGAATTATAGCAGCTTGTTTATATGCATATTTAACTCTTTTGGCCAAATCAGATTTATTTTCATAGCCAAGGGGATTTGATTTTTCCCATTCAATTAACGAATTCCATTTATTTGTTTGTATTTCACGTACATCACCGTGTCTTCTATAACTGAAAAGAGGTGCGCCTCCACGAAATAGACCATCAAATAAGGTATTCATTTCCTTAGAAGCAGATCTAGCAGTCATATAGGCAGATGATTTTTCACTCAAAAATTTTCGAGCAGTGGTTTTGTTTATTCCATTTTCAAATGCATTGTAGCCATGCCACAATGACTCAACATTATTCAATGGTATGCAAATAGCTTCTCTATATGCTTTACGGATTAAATCCATCTTTTGTTGTTGCTCCCATGTAGTCTGAGTAGGTTTAGATTTGAGGAAATCAATATATTGAGCCCAAATAGGACCACTATCACGGTCAATACCAATATGATCCAAAGCAAATCTATATGCTTGCATAATGGTATTACGGGCAGTCTCGCCACCAGTTTGTACATTGTTTATACGCAACACATACTCTAAATATAAAATCCATAGCTTTACATTAGGAATTTTAGTCAAACATTTAGCAAATAATCGTTCAGCAGCCTGAAACTCGCTGTTGTTCAATTGAAATTGAATATATCGAGCCCAAAAGTCCGCGGAGTATGGAAAAGCAGTGGTGGCGCGTTCATATGCTTTTGATAGAGTTTCAAATTGACCAATTTTTTCCGCTTGTTTGAGATACATAATCCAATATCGAGCACTAGATTGATCATTTTTCTTTATCTTTTCTTCAATAGTTTCCAAGTTATTATCATTGTCGCGTTTACGTTTGTTTCCAACTGAGACTGTGGAAGGCTGCTGCAAAGGAACAACATGTGGGGGAGGTTTTCTAATAAAAATGTTTTTTGTCTTTGCTTGTTGTTGTTGGTGTAATAGTTTTTGGTGCAGCTGTGAGACATTTTTACTTGCCAATGTTTTTGACTTTTGTTTTGGACTTTCGGTATCTGATAGCAAAGTAGTAGTTTCTGATTTTTCAGTTAAAAAATTTTCCTCTTTAGCTGCAGCAGCTGGTGATTGAGGTAGCGTCGTTGGAGATGGAACAGGAGACTGAGGTTTAGGAATTTCGGTGGAAGGAATCGATAGAGCGTGAGCAGATGCTGATTCAGTTGGCTTTTCTGGTATTGAAGCTATTTGGGCATTATTTTGTTCAGATTCTTGTGTCGCGTCGCGATTATTAAAAGCCTGTGGCTCTGAAGCTACAGTGTCTAAAGATACAGAAGCAGTAACTGATTCAGGCTTTGGAGATTTTGTCTCTACAGAATCATTTTTAGATACTGTATGAGGCTGTGGAATATTGCTTTCATCAGGTTTTGTCAAGTCTACGGCTTGTTCAGAATTATTATCACCTAGAGATGACATGATCAATTTTAAACAAGACTTAACTACTTTCTAAAATGAAAAATTTTGAAAATAAAAATAAATTAAAGAACTTGAAAAAATAAAAACAAATAAAAAATGATAATTCTATTAAATAGAGAATGTACTATCTGATGAGTCTGAAGATAATACACTTGTATATATACAAAGTGAAATTTTTAGGTAGTAAGGAATTTTGAAAAAGAACTGGTAAAATTTTGTGGTGGTTTAGAATAATATAGTTGGCTGGATTTTGTTCCAACATTTTAAATGTAACAAATATTGTAACAGAATTTACAATAGACCTTCTCGAAAGCTTACTCTAGATCAAAAGCAAAATAAACAATAACTTTAAAATTTCAACCTAGAAATTTTCTGAGACAAGAAGATCCAACCTTTAATACTATTATTATTTTTTGTGCGTTTTGATCCTGTCAATATTAATATAAAAGCTGTTGATTGAGTAGAAACAGTTGGTCACCCTAACCTCTATTGAAATTTTTATTGGCTAAAATTGACTTTTTTTGGTGAGATTCAAAAGCTTTTTTGTACTCACAAGTTCTCCAGACTATATCCATCGTATCTTTTATTGACTATGACAACATCACTATTAACAAACGTCGCTGGTACTATGGAATCGTCCACTTTCGAAAATGTCTTTGAATTACATGTCTGGTGCTCTTTTGATACCTTACCATCTTTTTCGCCAGACTGCCTGGCAGCAATTTGGTACATCACCCAGGCAATTCCAGATCAAGACCTTGTACAAATTTACCAGAGCTCTAATACGAATATTTCTCCGATAGGAATACTCCCAGCATTAAAGCATAAGGGAAAAGTTTACTCTGGTTACGTCTCAATCGTTCAGTATTTGAAAAACTTGACATATGACTTGGACTCTTTGGCCCTTACCAGTTCAGAGCTAAATACAAAACTTCCAGCAACCTTAACATATCTTGAGACCAATCTTGGTGCTATCTCTCAATACTTTATATATTGTAACAACAAAAATTACGAAAAAGTGACTCGACCGCTTCTTTCTGAAAATATTCCATTTCCAATGCAATACTACATTCCTTCAGCAGAAAAAAAAATTGCTGAAGCAAATTGTGTCAGTTTTGGTCTTACAGAAGAAGGTGCATCAAAAATCAAAGATTTCAAACAAAATTATCCTCAGTTAAGTCAGTTACATGCTACAATGGAGGAGCAAAAAAAGAGAAAGGAAATAACTGTAAAAGAGATGAAAAGTACTATGAAGCTGATAGTGCATGCACATGATATATTTGACAACATAGTAGCTCTTGGGGAAGAAAATTTAGACGGTGATGATACAATACAATGGCAACTATTTCCAAGGTTATCATCTGCAGATTTACTATTGTTGGCTCATCTCATTATTCAAACACATGAAAAGTTTCCAGACAAATCCATTAAATCTCTATTAGAAAGCGATTATCCTCAGTTGATTGAATATATAAACAGAAATGTCAGCGGTCTTCATGAGTTGAAAATGAATATATCAGATCCCAAAAGCAAGGATTTACCTACATTGTTAAATGTGGCATCAAACTGGGTCACATCCTTAATTCGTTAAATAGACTTATCAAAAACTTAATGATATTCAATCCAATTTGCTGAATGCAAAACTATTTATCTGTAACTTTTTCCCTTCTTAATATAATGGTCTAGAGCTATGTATTGTTTCTTGGGGGCATTATACCTCTATATACATTATAATACACCACTGTTCCATCAGAATCTATGCAAGCCATTATTAATCTTTTAGCCTGTTTAAATTTTGATAATTCCTTGGAATCATTTTTTTTAACATCTGTTTTATCAGTCTTGCGTTTCTGATTAGCAGCATGCTCAAAAGCTTTGGCTAATAAGTTATCAATTTCTTCAAAAATCTGCACCCAGTATGAAATAGACCAGTCTTGATTAGTCATAGCGGGCAATACCCATTCATGGCGATAATATCCAGTCTCATCAGGCTCGTTATCTTCATCATTAAATAATTTTTCGGGAGGCTTGCCATAGCATAACGTTAGAGATCCCCTAGCGTTTTCGTCATTGTTAAACGGTATTTCAAACAGATTGATATCTGTCCATAATTGTTGATAAACTAGGTTCTCCTTGACTAACTGAGCCGCATATTTAGCTTCCTCAGAGTTCATAATTAATAATCTATTACAGAAAAGTTATGAACATTAACGCGTTTGGGATAATAGATGTAGTGGGTGAGAATTTTTTAAAAAAAATTAAAAAACTAAATGTTGATGCAAAGCAAAAAACAAAAACAAAAAAGTAGTATGAGTGAAAACTTTAAAAAACGCCATAACTATGACACCATAGTAAAAATATTATGCTAAAAAAACTCTGCAAATACAATTTTACTATTTGACAAACTATATACAAGCCGAAATAAATATATACAAAGTGAAAAGATTAATTCTTTTCGAGAGAAACAAGACATTAATAGATTTGGTGTTGAGATAAGAGCTAGAATAATTAATTTGCTCGCAATTTGAAATATTGAATATTATTAGATTTCAAATCCAAAGCCCTTCATACAGGTTTTGTATTTAACAACAAGATCGTCGCACTTTCCGGAATCTTGACCATAAAGAAGAATGCATTCATCTCTAGAGGCCTTTTCAGGCTTGCAAACGCAGCATGGTTTTGGTTCTAAAAGTGTAAATATGTTAGTATGAAACAACTGAAAAATTAATTAGAGGAGAAAAAAGTTCCTTACTAATATCACATTGTTCATTACCTTGAGTAATGTCAAATTGATGTTAGCAGAAAAATACATAATTAAAAAATAACAAACGACATACTGGAAGATGCAACGGTAGAAGTAGAAGTTGATTCAGGCATTTTATATGATTGTTTATGTGGTTTTAAATTTCGAGAAAGTATTTAGAAAGGTTAAAGTTAAAGATGTTGAAATCTGCGACTTAAATTGAGAATTATTAATGCTGACTTAGTAATTCATCTCAAGTTACATTCAATGTAATATAATTGTAACAAACGTTTATATCACATGGAGTAATTTGATTACATCAGCTGATCGTAACAAACTAGATTTCTGTAACACAAATCGGACGGCTATCCAGACGTTGAATCTGGGATTTGCTTTTACTACTCTACTTGGTTCATTTTATTAAGAATTTGATGCTATCTATATAACAGTTAATTTTTTTATCCTCTTTGAGTTTTATATTTACTCTTTATATTTTTTTTTAATATATATCATAATATTTATCATAGCAGATGCTATCTAACATTGAAAGGATTTCCAGGGTTATCAACTCGATGCCCAGTCCCATTATTTATATATTTTCCATTTCATTATTGCCATCGTTACCTCATCACAATCCATTAAAACGCCCTCCTCCGCCACCATCAGACACAGATGCCCCTCAATGTGAATTATTAGGGCCCCTAGCTCTATGTATTCAAGCATCTCTCGGCGGATTAGCAATTCTTTCCCTGGTTGTTAAACGATCATATGAGAATCCACCTCGACCCTGGTGGATTTGGTTTTTTGACGTATCAAAGCAAGTATTTGGAGCACTAGGTCTACATACAATTAACTTAATGTTATCTATACTTTCAAGTCAATCAGACGAGCCAGATGTCGACGACAATCCATGTAATTGGTATTTTCTCAATCTTCTTCTAGATACCACTTTAGGTGTTCCTATTCTCTGGTTTTTTCTATACATTATTCATATGACGGCCTTCCGTATGGGTGTAACAGAAATTATATCAGGCCAATATGGTGATCCTCCTCGGTGGTCAGCCTTTTTTAAGCAAGCAAGTCTGTATTTACTTGGGATGATATGTATGAAATCGGTTCTTTACTCTATTACTCAAATGGTTCCTTGGTTAGATGACTTTGGCGAATTCCTTTTGTCATGGACTAATAAAAATCCTGAGGTGCAGGTTGTGTTTGTCATGCTAGTAAGTAATAAGCATTTATTCTACTTTTTCTCCCCTTATCTCTTTTTTTACAATAGCAAAACGTTAAGGTCATTTTTTTAAAGAACATACTAACTGTTTTTTTCTTATCTTTAAGATTTTCCCTGTCATTATGAACACTATTCAGTACTATCTTATAGACACAATTATTCAGTCACCGGAATATCACATTCACCACGCAAACAACAACGATGGCAAAGCATATGATTATTTGGGACAAATTGAAGCAGAAGAAGAGCATGAACGTTTATGTCGTCTTCATTCGAAAAAAATTCAATTTAATAACAATTCACATGAAGTCGATGAAACAACACCAATTTTACCATGTACTTGTAAATCAAACGCTTCTCCACCTACTTCAGCCTCAAGCTGTTCATCAGAAACTCTATTACCAGACATATAATAATTGCATTTGCTGATAATTTCAGTATCTTTAATTTCCCACCCCCCCCC
>CBXB010000005.1:283941-303798 GCA_000817185.1 Magnusiomyces clavatus CNRMA 12.647
TTTTGTGTAAATCGGGAAAAACTCCCCCTTCTTTTTTTTTTTTTAGAGCGCGTTCGCTTTATACTAGAAATAAAACATAGCCCTAAAAGTTGCACGGAATGTTGCCGAAAAATTAAAAATAGAGCTATTGATTTAGATTGAATGAAACCCTAAATACTTTAAGGATTTCGAATACATAAGATAACAAGTTTGAAGCACAACGGTAATCATTTTTATGGCTCGTATAAAAAGAGAGAGTGTAATCTTTTGTACTATTCTATCAAATGATTAATTGGGACCAAAGCAATTATTTCACTTTGTATTATTTATTTTGAAACATCTACATATTTTACCTACGAATATTTTACAACTTAAAAAAAGTAGCTGAACGTCTTAGGTTATGACAGTAAATAGTCAAGATTTTAAAGTGAGTTTTGCATTCAAGCAAGCTCTATGTGTCTTTAAAAAAATAAAAATAAAAAATAAACAAAGTTCAAAGTTTGGATTAATACTATTGAAAAATCATTGAAGACAGCTCAATTTTTTCTAAAAACATTCGTAGGGGTGAAAAGGTTTTCAGGGTTACAAATATTTTAGCCAAAAAAAAAGTCTCTGGATTTGCTTTTGTTCATTGTAATACTAACTGCTCAACTTCATTTTTAAAATGTTTGTCACATATCTAAACCTTGTAAGATTTTACAAATGATTGGGCGTACAAAAAAGCATAAAAATTAATTTCGAGAAAGTTCAATTTATCAGACCTGTCTTTAAAAAAAAATGTTGTTGTAAGCTATGTTACATAGTTTCCTAGATGTAGCCAAAGAATAAACGTCAATGCAAAATCTCCCAGAACCAAGTTTAATTTATAATATGCTTTCAATTTTTGATTCTCGATTCTGTAGTTGAACTTTTTTTAATGAAATTTCAAAAAAAAAAAAAACAAAAAAAACAAAAAAAAAAAGGTTAATTCTTTTACAAATATAATATTTGGATATTTTTGGAGTATTAAAAATCCTACTAATAGTTATATATACATATATTCATATATAAACTACTGCTAAATAAGTCTATAAATGAGATAAAAAAAGATTAATACTGGTGTCGATATTAAAAAACTTGTTTTGCCTTTTTTGTGTGAATATTTTTTTATTGATCGATCAATCAAAAGTTTTTAAACAATTTATCCACTCAAAAATCAAATATATAACTTTTTTTATTTGAGATTTCAAATCCATTAGTTATTTTATTAACTTCCACTAATAATTTGTGTTTTGGCTTTGCTTTAGTATATTTAACTTGTTGTCAACTAGAAAAATAGTCAGTATAAGCAATATTTTTCTTACATCATTACAAAACTAAAATACAAGAATAATACTATTAATAGCGAGATTTGTTAACATTTGAAACTTAAGCTTTCCAAACGTTCTAGACAATCACACATAGTATGTTTGAAAAACTAAGACTGTCCAAGTTGAGATAACCGTTGGGCTAGGGCTACAGATATTTCGCTAACTCAAAATCATATTTTGCTTACATAATGTCAAAACCCCTTTGCAGAAAAAAAAATAACATTTATATATATCAGCTTTTTCGATCAATCAACAAACTTTGAAGACTCCGTATAGTTTATATCAGCAACAAAAAAAAAAAACATACATCATTCATATTGTATGTCAACTTGTTGTTTTTGCTTTTTCTTGTTAAACAATTATCTCTAACTATAAGTGTTTTTAGCTTCAAAATGAGTTCTCATCCAGAGGATGATGAGATTGACTCTAAGAATGCTGATTTCAAAACAATTGAGCCCATCAATCCCATAAAATTACTGGGATATTTTAACGACGTTATTAAATCATTATTAGAAGATCCAAGAGCAGACATTTTAGACTCTCTCCAGCCTTCTGATATTACGAACAATGTTTCAACCAATCATGTCAGCAATGCTTCAGTCCTTCAACTGTGCACAACTTTTGCCTCCGATCCATCTCCATCGGTTATATTTATTTTACGCGATTCATCTCAAACAGAAGAAGAATCTAACGAGAGCTTGGAAAATAGTAAGTTTCAATTTTATTTCTCATATACTTTGCTTTTCTAACACGAGTTTTTCCCTCCCCCTTACAACAGTTGAGCACTCTTATAGACTAGATACCAGGCCATCAATCAATCATAGCACAACAGAAACAATTGCTATCATAAAAGGTCCTGGTCCAATTACCGATTCTCAGCCTTTGCATTCAAATCTCCAAACTATTTTACTTCCATCTATATCAACTAACTCAAAAACCGAATCCACCTCAACTTCTCCATACGACTCTATTCATTCTGTTATCCACTATGCTATCAGCCCATACTTTGAAGCTTCAACCAATCTTATTTTATCTAAAACCAACCAGGAATCTGATTCGAGAGTAATCAGCAGCTCAAATAAGCATTTTCAAGAAAAAGACTCTGTTGGAGCTGTACCGGCTACTAGAAAAAAGTTTGCAGAATTAGAACTTTCTTTACTTCATTTGCAACAAAACATTGAAATTCCGGAATTGACACTTAACATTCATCCAATAATTGAAAAGGCAATTGAGAAAAATCCAGACGTTGAGCCTACTATTGATATTATTGCCCCTGAATACCTACAAGATACCAATTTTCTCAATTCCTTACAATCTAATGTTAACGGATGGATCAAATCTATACAGGGAATCACTCGTATGTCAAGAGACCCAAACAGTGGTACAGCTACCCAAGAAATAAACTTTTGGCTGTCGATGGAAACAGCATTAAAACACATTGAAACCCAGCTACAAGGACCGGGGGTTAGCCTTACTCTTAAAATTCTTAGAAATGCTAAACGTTTTCATGCAACAGTAAGTTTTATTTCTGACACAGGGATTAAAGAAGCTTCCGATAAAGTTGCCAAGTACAACCAACTTATGAGAGACTTCCCACTAGATGAACTTATCTCGGCAACTACTTTAAATAGAGTTCAACGAGCTATTGTGCTAATTTTTTCGCATCTTATTAAAAAACTGAAAATTATTCCATACCCTGTTTGGAGAGCTTTAGCTTTAGTCCAGGGAATTTCTGCTGATTTCAACAACACGTTGCAAAATATCTTGGGCAACTTGCGATTAATGCACCTTGACTATACCGCTTTTAACCATACTGTTCAACAGGTTCAGGAAATATTTGAGACTTGGGATGAACAGTTTAAAGAATTTACCAACGTTGCTCGGGATGTAATCCGCAAAAGAACAGAAAAGTTTATTCCTATTAGAATCAATGCTTCTCATGCGAAAACAAAAGAAAGAATTGACTATATTGTTGCATTTAGAAATCGTCACCAAGAGCTCAAAAATACTTTGGTAAAGGTATTACGCTCTGGCCAAAATTCAGAGCGGTTGCTAGCTGTTGGTTTAGAAGGTGTCAATCCTATTGAAGAAATTGAAAACGCATATGATATTTTGAAAAACATTAATGTTCTAGATACAACCGAAGAAGGCATTCTCAGTTGGAACAGGGCAGAGAAGGAATACAACGAACGAACCACACGAGTTGAAAGTGCAATTATTGTAATGCTTAGAGAACGTCTTTCAATTGCAAAGACGTCAAACGAAATGTTTAGAGTATTTTCAAAGTTTAATGCTTTGTTTGTTCGTCCTTCAATTCGTGGTGCTATTCAAGAATATCAATCTCGTTTGATTGAAAATGTAAAATCAGACATAGCATCTCTTCACGAGCGATTTCGTTTACAATATTTCAATTCCGAAGCTTATGAAATGTCAAAACTGCGAGATATACCGCCTGTAGCAGGAAGTATTATTTGGATTCGCCAAATTGAACGACAGCTAGATACTTACATGAAGCGAGTTGAGGCTGTTTTGGGCAAAGGGTGGCAATACTATGTTGAAGGTCAAAAGCTACATTCAGAGAGCATCATTTTTAGACAAAAGTTAGATACCAATCCTATTTTTGAGGCATGGCTTTCAAATATAATGAAGAAAAATCTTACTATTTCCGGACATTTATTTAAAATTACAAAAACCAGAAAGCCAGGTACTAATACAAGTATTTACCAGCTTAGTGTTAATTTTGATCCTCAAGTTATCACTCTATTTAAAGAGGTTCGGCACTTTATTTGGTTGAATTTTCATGTACCTCATACTTTGACTACAATCTCAAAAGATGCCAAAAGAGTTTATCCATATGCAGTAAATCTCACGGATAGCCTAAAAACCCTTGAAACTACTCGCAACATTATGGAAAAAAATTCCAAGACCAACGGCTTACTCAATGGCTATGAAAATGATGTCTACCAACTTCTAAACAAAGGATTATCTTTTCAATGGGATTCATTTATTCACTTTTACGATGTTCAGCCTACGTCTGACAAAACAGAAATGAGTGTTGAAAGCAAATATGTTAAATTTGTTCACAAACTTGAAGAGTCGGTCAAAATTCTTGAAGTAAAAGCTCAAAAAGTTAACGAAACTTATGCTACTATTTCAGAATCAATATCCAACTTGTCTACTTGTCAGTACGACTCTGACTCTTTCCACTCACATTTAATTCAAATTCAAGAGCAAGTTGACCGTCTGAGTCTTGAGGGATATGTGAATGTGGACGAATTTGCTGATACACTCAATGCAGAAATTGAAAAAATTTTAGTTGAACGTACGAAAACCATGATTAACAAATGGATCTTGACTTTTGAAAATCCAGAGTCAGGTACAGATTTTTTTGTACCTCTTCGTCCATTTGTTCATGAAATGATACTCAAAAACAGTGTTATTTCACTAAATCCTCCTATAGAATCCGCGAGATGCACTTGGATTTCAAACTTTCAGCAAAATGTTGAATGTGTCTCTAATTTGCCTAAAATTCAGTCCAACAGGTTTGACATTAATATCAATATCCATCAAAAAGCAAATTCAAGTAGTTTAGCTACTAACATGTCACAAAGATTTTCTAATATACCAAACATATTGAAAGACGATGTCATCAAGGCCACTCTTTTAATTGAACATCACATTCACAATGCTGAAATGTATTTCGACAACTGGTACCAATTTCAGTCACTTTGGGACTTGCAACCTTCCCAAGTTTTTGACTTTTTAGGTGATGATATGGAAAAATGGCTTCAAATTCTCAACGAAATTCGCAATGCTCGATCTACATTTGATACCGCCGAGTCTTTCAAAAACTTTGGTACTTTGAGAATTGATTTCCGTAGTGTTCAGCTAAGAATTATTTCCAAGTACGATACCTGGCAACAGGATGTAATGTTAAAGTTTTCCAAACAGCTCAACACATCTATCAGAGATCTTTGTACATTACTTGAAAACCATCGCAGGGAATTAGAAATGATGAATTTTGATATTTCTTCTACAGATCATGTTGTATCTATTGTCACTAAAGTCCAAACATGTACAAACCTTGTTCCAAAATGGGAAAGAGAAGTTCACTTATACTCAAATGGCCAAACACTTCTTTCCAGATATCGTTTTAGATTTCCTACCAATTGGCTCTATGTGGAGCAAGTTGAAGCGGAGTTTTCTGCTCTTCAAGAAATTTTGGATAAGAAGACGGTCATCATTGACGCACAAATTGATGCTATCAGAGCTAGGGTCCAAAATGAAATAAAGAGACTCACTGAAAGAATAAACACTTTAGAATATCAATGGGAACAAAACAAACCCATAGCTGGTTCAATCAACCCCACAGAAGCATTGAAGTTACTTCAGCATTTTGAAAAAGAGGCAACTTCATTGTTATCTTCTTCTGAACTTTTGGCAAGAGCGTCAAGTGCTTTAGACTTAGACTTTCAGTACTCTCCAAATTTGGAACCCGTTATTGAGGAGATACGGGATTTCAATTCCGTTTGGGCTGCATTAGAAAGTATTTGGAACTCGCTTAACGATTTAAGAGAGCTTCCATGGGCAAGTGTTGTTCCACGTAAAGTTCGCAAAAGCCTTGATGGCCTTATAGAAGTAACTAAAAGTATGCCCACAAGAATTAGGCAGTATGCCGCATTTGAGCATATTCAAAATGTTTTGAAGAACCTCATTAAATCACAGTCCATTATTATTGACTTAAAAACTGAGGCGATTCATGAGCGTCACTGGCAAAGAATATTCAAACACCTTTGCAAAAACAATCCAAACCGATTTTACAACTCTTTGACTCTTGGTGATGTCTGGGACATGGATTTACTTGGAAATGCCGGATTTTTGAAGGATATTATCGCTGAGGCGCAAGGAGAGCTTGCCTTGGAAGTGTTTTTGCGTCAAGTTCGTCAAACCTGGGCCAACTACGAATTACAACTTGTCAACTATAAGAACACTTGCAGACTGATTAAAGGCTGGAATGATTTATTCCAAGTATGTGGAGATCACTTAAACTCTCTTAGTGCTATGCATCATTCTCATTACTTTAAAGTTTTTGAAGAAGAAGCTCGTGCTTGGGAAGAAAAGCTCAACCGTGTTCACGTTTTATTTGATGTCTGGGTTGACGTGCAAAGACAGTGGGTTTACTTGGAAGGTGTTTTCAACAACAATTCTGAAATCAAGCATATCCTTCCTGTTGAATCTTCACGTTTCCAAAGTATCAACTCAGAACTATTTCTTATTTTACGAAAGGTATACAAGTCCCCTTTGGTTTTGGATATTTTAAACATCCCCGGCATTCAACAATCGATTGAGAGATTAGCAGATCTTTTATCTAAGGTTCAAAAAGCTCTTGGTGAATACTATGAACAAGAACGCCAGAGATTTGCACGCTTTTATTTCATTGGTGATGATGATTTGTTGGAAATTATTGGCAATTCAAATGATGTCCAACGTGTTGAAAAGCACTTAAACAAAATGTTTGCTGGTATTCATGGATTGATTTATGATAAGGAAAACTCTTGCATCAAGGGTGTCACATCAAAAGAAGGAGAGGAACTTTATTTTACCACTCCAATAAATTTAGTCAAAACATATAAGGTTGTTGAATGGCTGATGAAGTTAGAACAAGAGGTCAAAATATCTTTAAGCAACGCTTTACCAAAATCAATTTCTGATTACAACAGCTTGCTTTCAAATGAAGCTAGCCTTACTCCTAAATCCTTAGTACTGTGGATTCAATCTGTTCCATGTCAAGTTTCTCTTTTGACTACCCAAATTTGGTGTACTAGTGCTGTTGAAACTGCCTTAATGAACCATGGAAAGACGCTATCTGATTTACAATTGCTACATGATAAATTTGTCAAGCTTTTAACGACACTGGCTAATCTTGTATTGGAAGAGCTTACGCCAATTGATCGTAAAAAGTCAGAGAGTTTGATAACGGAAATAATTAGGCAGCGTGATGTTGTGCAATCTCTATTGAAAGAGCCCAATCTCACTTTGGAATCTTACAAATGGCAATCTCAACTCAAGTACTACTTTGATACCGAAATTGAAGATCCCGCCTCAAGACTTGTTGTCACACAAGCCAAAGCTCAATTCAAGTATGGCTTTGAATATCTTGGTATGCCAGATAGATTAGTCTCTACACCTCTTGTAGATAATTGTTTCTTGGCTATGACTCAGGCACTGGAACAAAAGTTGGGAGGTTCTCCATTTGGACCTGCTGGTACCGGTAAAACTGAGTCTGTTAAAGCTTTGGGTCATAATCTTGGTAAATACGTTTTGGTGTTTTGCTGTGATGAATACTTTGATTTCCAGGCTATTGGTCGCATTTTAACAGGTATCTGCCAAGTTGGTGCATGGGGCTGTTTTGATGAATTTAATCGTCTTAATGAAGAGATTCTATCTTCTGTCTCAACTCAAATTGAAGCCATTGAGTTGGGTATTAAAGAATCTCTAAATACTGAGACAAAATCTATAATTGAACTTGTTGGAAAATCGGTTACTATTGAAGATGACACCGGCATTTTCATTACAATGAACCCTGAGTACACTGGAAGAAATACACTACCTGAAAATTTGAAAAAGCTTTTCCGGAGCTTTTCAATGGCCTCTCCTGACAAGGAAATCATTGCAGAAGTTATTCTTAACTCTCAAGGTTTTGTACATGCCAAAGATCTTTCTCAAATTGTTGTTCCATTTTTCACTGAATTACAAAACAAGCTATCTAGTCAAATTCACTATGACTTTGGACTTAGAGCATTAAAAAATGTTTTGGCAACCTCTGGTACAATTAAGAGAATTCAACTTCATGATTCCAAGGATGACTTGAAAAGTTGGGAGACTTCCATTCTTTTAAAATGTTTGAGAAATACAGTTGCTCCTAAACTCATTGCTGAAGATTTTGAAATCATGTTAGGTATTGAGAAGCAACTTTTTAAAGATATCAAATACGAAGCATTATATTCACCGGACTTGAAAAAATCTATCCATGAGTATGCTGAAGCAAATGGTCTTTATGTATCTGATGAATGGGTTGCCAAAATCCTCCAGCTTTACCAGTTTCAACAAATTCATCATGGCATCATGCTTGTTGGTTCTGCTGGGTGTGGTAAATCAAGTATTTGGAAAGCCCTTCTTCATGTCCTTCAAACTGTTGAAAAAACTGAAAATGTTTATCATTTAATAGATCCAAAAGTCATTTCTAAAGAGATTTTATTTGGAAGCTTAGACTCTACAACCAGAGAGTGGACAGATGGTTTATTCACAGGCATCTTACGTCGCATTGTTGAAAATCTTAGAGGAGAGGATCAAAAAAGACATTGGATTATTTTTGACGGTGACGTTGATCCTGCTTGGGCAGAAAATCTCAACAGTGTTTTGGATGACAACAAAATGCTTACATTGCCTAACGGAGAACGTATCTCATTACCATCTAATGTCCGAATCTTGTTCGAAGTTGAAAATCTCAACTACGCTACACCAGCTACAGTGTCTCGTTGTGGTATGATTTGGTTTGGACCTGACGTTGTTACTAGCAAAATGCAATTATCCAAGTTTCTTTTTCAACTAAAATCAAACACCTATGACGATATAGAAGAAGACCTCTCTGGAATAGGTGTTAGCCAGGTGCAAGAGCAACTCAGCACTCAGATTCAACATGTTTTTGACCAGATCGACATTGATTCATTACTAAAAACTGCTGCTCAATACTTTCATATTATGGAATTTAATAGCAATAGAGCCTTGAATTCTGCATTTGCTTTTATAAACTCTTCATGCTTAAAGCTGTTATTGTTTATGAATCAGCACTTGGAGTTTGGTCCAGATAATGATCAACAACTCCAATTTATTACAAAGTCGATTCTCTTGTCTTTAGTTTGGTCTTTTACCGGTGATTGTTCTTTGAAAGATCGTGAGGATTTCGGAAAACAACTGCTACTGTTAACTCCATTTGCAGGTCTAGATCTTGATCCTTCAGTGTCCCCAATTGACTATGATGTTGGGCTTCCCTCATCTAAATGGGAGTTATGGGTTGATAAAGTTCCAAAGATCGATTTGGAAACTCATTCCATTGTGCAAAATGACGTAGTAGTCCCTACTATGGATACTATGCGCCATGAAAGTCTGATATACAGCTTACTTAATAGTCATCGCCCTGTTGTACTTTGTGGTCCTCCTGGCTCTGGTAAAACTATGACTTTATTTGGTGCTCTTCGCAAATCTCCTAATCTCGATGTTGTCGGTCTCAACTTTTCTAAAGCTACAACGCCCAATCTTTTAATTAAATCTCTTGAACAGCACTGTGAATATAAAAAGACAATGAATGGAACTATTTTGTGTCCTTCGAAGATTGGCCGTTGGTTGGTTGTTTTTTGTGATGAAATCAATCTTCCTGAAAAAGATAAATACGGAACTCAACGGGCTATTTCATTACTTCGAGAGATGATTGAACAAAACGGCTTTTGGAGTCCAAGCAAAAAGCAATGGATTACTCTATCTCGCGTACAGTTTGTGGGTGCTTGTAATCCCCCTACAGATGAGGGAAGAAACGAATTAAACATGAGATTCCTTCGTCATACAACTGTTATTTTTGTCGATTATCCTGGTGAAACTTCCTTACATCAAATTTACGAAACTTTCAACTCTGCTGTCTTGAAAAGTGTTCCAAATTTACGAGGTTACACATCCGTTGTTACCGACTCAATGATTGAATTCTATCTCAAATCTCAAGAACAATTTACAAAATCCGATCATTCTCATTACATTTACAGTCCTCGTGAACTTACAAGATGGTGTCGAGGTATTTATGAAGCAATTCATCCACTGGACCAATTATCTCTGGAGGGCTTTGTTCGTGTTTGGGCTCATGAAGCGCTTAGATTGTTCCATGATAGATTGGTTAATGAAGATGAAAGAAAATGGACTCACGATTTACTCAAAAGTGTCTCTTATAAACATTTCATTAATGTTGATTTGAATTCAGCTTTAAAAATGCCTATTCTTTACTCTAATTGGCTTACTAAAGATTATTTACCAGTTGATCAGGATGAACTTCAAGCCTTTGTCAAAGCTCGTATGAAAACATTCTGTGAAGAGGATTTAGATAAGCCTCTTATCTTATACGATGACTTGCTAGATCATGTTTTGCGCATTGATCGTGTTTTGCGACAGCCACAAGGCCATTTGATTCTTATTGGTGTTAGTGGAAGTGGAAAAACGACTCTTTCCAGGTTTGTTGCTTGGATGAGTGGTCTGCGAATCTTCCAACTTAAGACTACAAGAAATTATACACAAGAAGATTTTGACTCTGATTTAAGAGCAGTTTTAAAACGTGCCGGAACTAATGGTGAAAAAATTTGTTTTATTCTTGATGAATCTAACATTTTGGAAACAGCATTCTTAGAAAGAATGAACACCCTATTGGCAAACGGCGAAGTTCCAGGATTGTTTGAAGGTGATGATTTCACAACACTGATGACTGCTTGTAAAGAAGGTGCGTCACGTCAAGGATTCAATCTGGATTCTCAGGATGAGCTATACAGCTGGTTCACTAATGAAATCATCCGAAATCTCCATGTTATTTTTACTTTAAATCCACCCGATACAGATTTATCTTCCCATGCTGTTGCATCCCCAGCTTTATTCAATAGATGTGTGTTGAATTGGATGGGTGACTGGTCCCTCAAGTCTCTTTACCAGGTTGCTTCATCATTAACTGAATTTTTGCCTATTGATCGTTCCTCTTTTGAAGTTCCTGAAACCGCCCAGGCACTTCTTCCAGCTTTGTACCCTCTGACATCTTATCGCTCAGCATTGATCAACGCTATGGTTTTTATTCATAAGAGCGTTCGAGAACTCAATCAAAGCTTGAACCGCAGCTCAAATCATAGACTAGCAATTTCTCCAGGCGACTTTTTGGATTTCACTAAACAGTTTGTAAAGCTGTTCCACGAAAAGAATGAAGAATTAGAGGAGCAACAGCGCCATTTCAACATTGGTGTAGAAAAAATTTTAGACACCATGCTTAAGGTCAAAGAAATGAAAGTCAACTTAGCTGAAAAGGACAGTCAATTGAAGATTAAAGATTCTGAAGCTCAAAAAACTCTACAACGTATGGTGGAAGATCAGAATGCTGCAGAAAGAAAACGCGAGGCCTCAATTCAAATTCAAAACGAGCTTAAGATTCAAGAACAAGAAATCGCCAATAGAAGAGAAATAGTGTTAAATGACTTGGCCAAGGCAGAACCTGCTGTCATTGAAGCACAACGAAGTGTCAGCAACATTAAAAAACAACATTTGACAGAGCTTCGGTCCATGGCAAATCCACCTGAAGCAGTCAAGCTGGCTTTGGACTCGGTTTGTACAATTCTTGGATACAATACTACCAGCTGGAAAGAAATTCAAGGTTATGTTAGAAAAGATGACTTCATTTCAAACATTGTTAATTTTGACAATGAAACTCAAATGACTCCAGCATTGAGGCGAAAGATGGAAAATGAGTTTTTGTCATTGCCCAACTTCAACTTTGAGACAGTTAACAGAGCAAGTAAAGCATGCGGTCCCCTGCTTCAATGGGTTGAAGCACAAGTTGCCTACTCGTCCATTTTGGAGCGTGTTGGTCCTTTGCGTGAAGAAGTATATCGACTTGAGAAAGAGGCAGAAAAGACAAAGGCTCAAGCTCAAGCCATTATTGACATTATTGGTGAATTGGAACAGAGTATTGAAAAGTTCAAGTCCGATTATGCCACACTGATTGCTGAGGCTCAGGCTATCAAAGCAGAAATCTCCATTGTTGAAAGGAAGGTCAAGCGTAGTGTACAGTTAATAAAGAGTCTGTCATCAGAAAAGAAAAGATGGACTTCCAACATTAAGGAATTTGAATCCCGAAAAGAAAGTCTTCCAGGTGATGTCTTGTTATCAGCTGCTTTTATTACTTATACTGGCTACTATGATCAATCTGTTCGTAAGCGCATCTTCAACCAATGGGCAAAGTTTTTGGAAAACTCTGGAATCTCATTTCACAAACACAATACCGTCAGTAACTATTTGGCATCTGGTGAACAAAAGCTTCAATGGAGAAACTCATCATTACCTGCTGATGACTTATATGTTGAAAATGCAATCATGATTAACAGATACAACAGATATCCATTTATTATTGATCCTACAGCAAGAATAATTCCATTTTTGGATAAGCTTTACACCAAAAAGAAATTGACTATTACCAGTTTCCTCGATGATGCTTTTATCAAGCATTTGGAAAGTGCTATTCGATTTGGTAACCCTATCTTAATTCAAGATGCTGAGTTTTTTGACCCCGTTCTATCTCAGGTTTTGAACAAAGAATACAAAAAGACTGGTGGCAGAACCCTTATTGAATTGGGTAATCAAGATATTGACTTTTCTAAGGATTTTCAACTGTTTTTACTTACACGAGATCCTTCTTTTGTTGTTCCTCCTCATATCAGTGCTCGTACAACCGTTGTAAACTTTTCTATCACCAGAAGCAGTTTGGAAAGTCAGGCGCTGAATCAAGTATTAAGAGAGGAGCGACCCGATGTTGAAGAAAAGAGATTAGAATTAATCAAGTTGCAAAGTGAATATAAGGTTCATTTGAGACAGCTCGAATCTCAACTGCTGCAAGCACTCAATGACTCTGAAGGAAACATTCTCGATAACGAAAATATTATTGACACTTTAGAAAGATTAAAAGTTGAATCTGAAGAAGTCACAGTCAAAGTTGAAGAAACTGACTCAATCATGAAGACAATTGAGGATGTTATGGATTTGTATAGACCTCTTTCTGTTCATTGCAGCAAGATCTTTGCCATCTTGGAAAAGATGTACTTTATCAATACGTTTTATCAATTCTCTTTAGAGTACTTTTTAAAAGTATTTTCATCTTTGTGGAAAATAAAGTCTGAAACTGATTCCTCTGTCAATACCAAGAACCCAGTTGATCGTGTGAACAACTTGATTTCGTTGCTTTACGAAAATACCTTTAGATCTACAACTGTTTCCCTCTTGAACAAAGATAAACCAGTCTTCTTGCTACTTTTGTCACAAGCATACAACAATGAGATTGGTCCTACCCTTCTATCTAAGATTCTAAGTAAGACAGAGAGTCTCTCTATAACCATGGAAGAGCCTAACTGGATTTCCAAGGTGACTGATGTTTTGGATGAATTTACTAGCCTTGATTTTAATATTCTGAATGAATCTGAAGTCAAAAACGCACTAACATCTCAGCAAAATAATGGCGGTCTCTTGTCTACAAACTTATGGGGAGATGAAGTTAAGGAACCTTTGAGAAGAATCTATGATATGTTGTTGATCAAACTTTTCCAACCTGATAAGTTCCTTGATTATATAAACAGTGTCTCTGAATATCTACTCCCTTTCTCTATAAACAACAGTATGGATGAATTAGAAGATGTTTTGAGAACCCATGATGACTGTAAAAGTCCTTTAGCTCTATGCGCCTCCAGAGGTAGTGACCCAACAGTCAAAGTTGAAGCTATTTTGGATCAAATGGACAAAAAGTACGATGTAATTGCTCTGGGGTCTAAGGAAGGAAATTTGATGGCAGACAAGGCAATTACTCGAGCTTCTCAACAGGGAACTTGGGTTCTTATTCAAAACGTTCATCTGTCTCCCAAATGGTTAGAAAATCTTGAAAAGCACTTGCACTCTGCGAGACACCATCCAGATTTCAGATTGGTGCTAACGATGCAAACTACTTCTAAAATACCCACAACCTTGCTTCGCATGTCTAGAATTGTCATGTTTGAGCCCCCATGGGGAATCAAGGCCAGCATGCAATCTAGTTTGAAAATGAGCAATCCTGAGAGAATATCTCGATCACCAATTGAACGAAGCCGATTGTTCTTTTTACTTTCGTGGGTACATGGCGTCCTCCAAGAACGAGGTCTTTTTGTTCCACTTGGATGGAAAACGAATTACGACTTTAATGATTCTGATTATGAGGCTGGTCTATTTGTCATTGACACATGGATTGATAGTATCGCCCGAAATAGGTCAAACATAGCTCCATCAGCTATTCCTTGGGAGAGCATTAAATCCCTACTTGCTGAAATTGTATATGGAGGAAAGGTAGAAATATATGAAGACAAGCAAATCTTGCGTTCGATTTTTGATTCGGTATTCAAAGAAGAGGCATACAATCTGGACTTTTCCTTAGTTTCTGAAGATGGGGGAATTCCGGTAAAAGTACCTGAAGGTAATAGCTTGGATTCATACATGAAATGGGTTGAACAACTACCTAATAGAGAGCCATTAGAATGGCTTGGACTCAAGTCTGATGTCGAAGGATCAATGAAAAAGATACAAGGTGATGAAGTTGCATCTAAGAGTGTTTTAATTTTGGAAAGCTTGTTAGCTTAATTTTTATACACTATTTATTTATTTTTCTTTAGTTTTATGTGGTTTATTTTTAAAAAAAAAAAAAAACAATCAATTATATTATATATATTAATAAAATTTTATATAGTTATTTATCTAGAAAGGTTTTGTAAATTTTTTGGTTTAATTTAGATGCTATATTTTAATGCTTAATCAATAAAGGTCAAGCAAGTTGTTTGTATTGTCAGTAAAACAAAAAATTATAGTTGTAACAGATTACAAAACATTTCTTTTATGTTTATTAAGTTGTACCAACATATTATTTTTTTAACAAAAGCAAAAAATCTTCGAAACCAAATCTAAGCTTGCTTCTCATTATCCCATAATTGAAAATTTACCAATATGCTATGTTAAAATACAAATCTACAATAACTATTTTTCTTTTTTGTTCCATTATTAACTGATTTACTTTTTCATTTCATTTTATTTTTCCTGTTTTCATCATTTCATTAAAGAATGATTTTCTTCTGTTCTTCTATACATTCGAGAGATCACCATAAAATAAAATACATACATAAAAACCCACTTAATCAACAAATTGTTTTACAAGGTTACAAACCTTATCTTCAAGTTTAATCCTTTGATTTCTTCTTCTTCTTTTTTGGTGTTTCAGCGTCTTCTTCTGATGATCGCTTCTTTTCTTTCTTATCCTTCTTGGGTGTTTTTTCTTTCTTTTCTTTCTTGTCCTTCTTTTCCTTCTTAGGAGTCTTGTCCTTCTTTTCCTTCTTGTCCTTCTTCTCCTTCTTAGGGGTATCCTTAACATCCTTCATTTCTTCATCACTATCACTCTCGTCTCCATCAATGTCAGCGTTGGCACTGATACTTGGAGCATTGGCATAAAGTTCGTCCATGGCCATCTTCATAGCTTCAGAGTTTTTGATTGGAGCCTTACCTGTGTCAAAGTACTCCAAACGTTCTTCGACTTGACGACGTAAGACTTCACCAAACTTGGTACTTGGGACTTCAGAGTAGTTATCGATACGAGAAGCAATAGAACATTTGTTTGCTAAGAATCTGGAAATACGGCCCTTGTTTTTGGCACCGGCCTTTCCAATAAATGATGAGTGATAGATCAAACCGTATTTAGGAGTGTTACCCTTAGTCTTTAATGCTCTAAACAATGCCTTTTCAGCACCCAAAATTTGGACGGTGGAAGCAGGGTACTTGGACAAGTTGGTCAAAGAACCAGCATGAGATATCAAACGGGCACCAACAACTTCACCAATCAACTCTGAAAGATTAGGAGCAACTGTATGCATCTTCTCAGAAAGATAGTCAAAAAGTCTTTTTCTGTATTCAGTAATGTTGACAACTCTCTTGGCAAATCCAACAACGTTTTCCATATCAGTTTCTGAAATGTCTTGACCCATTGAAATTCTAGCGGCTTCAATGATTCTCTCAGCAATGGCAGAGTCTTCGTTGACAAATGCAGCCAAATCGTGAAGCTTGTCTTGTGATAAAGTGGCCTTGTCTTGAATGAAAACAACCAGCTTTGCAAAAGTGTAGTTGTCGCCGACAATCTTGGCCAACTCTGGGAAGTGCCATCCGTACCATTCCTTAACACGCATGGCAAAAGTGTTGATATCCTTGTCTAATTGATCCAAAAGGGCGATGGCTTGAATAATGTGGTTATCGTTTCTGTTTACTGAGAATTTGACTTTACTACGAGAATAAGCGTGACCAAGACCTAATTGAGATCGTTCCAAATCGTGTTCATCGAGGGACTTCAATAAGTGAGCACCGTGGTTTCTGATTCCTCTTAATATATCTTGAACAACCTCTGAAGAGGTTGGATCAACCCAAGGCAAGGCATCCTTCAAACTTGGCCCCAAGTTCTTATCTGAGATTCCCAATACAACTGTATCCTTTTTGCTTTCAGGCTTGGGCAAGTTTTGCTCAAGAACAGTCTTCAAGTAATCACTTACAATACCTTCAGAAATATCATTGGCGTTTTCTAATGCTTGAGCAGCGTTTTGGAATGGAGCAAAAGTAACAAGCTCTAAAAGCTTTTTGAATTTGGAGACATCGTTTGCGGCTTCTTGAACTTCTGGGAGTCTAGTACCGATGGTTGATGGCTGTAGAATGACCTTAAAAAGGGCGTAACCTGCGGCTTCCTCAAAAAGCACGTAATCGATGGTATTTTCGTTACCCATGGTTATGTGATGGTGTGTGGGAGAAGAAGTATATAAAATAAGGGTATTTTCAACTATGGGATAGAGAGAAAAAGGTTCTAAAAAAAGGAAAGAGAAAAGTCAAAAATTTACAAAAAAATTTTTCAGCTACAATGGTTGTTACAAAAATCTGTCATAAAATATGACAAATTGGGAAGTCACATGATAATGTATTTAAGCTCCTGATAGTACCATGAAAAAAAAAAAAAAAAAAAAAAAAAAAAAAAAAAAAAAAAAACTCAGTATGGTGGCATGCTTAAGATCACAGGTTTTGTATACAACGAACAACAAACGGCTGGAAATTTTTTTTAATCAAAAATATCTCTATAAAATTTTTTTTTTTTTTCATTACACATTATAAAAAAATTTAAAACATCACTTCAAATAGAATCAAAAAGATATTGAATTGAAATAAAACAAGAAAAAAAAATGTCATTAGAAGTTGTTAAGCCAGATGTCGTTTACTGTACAGGTAGCGACTGTGGTAAAGAAACCACATCTAAGCTTCAATGCCCAACATGTCTTAAGAGCGGTATTCGCAGCACATTTTGCTCACAGAGCTGTTTTAAGAAAAACTGGTCTTCACACAAGGCCGTTCACCCCAAGGGCGATAACGATACCTATGATCCATTCCCTGAATCAATATACACTGGTGATCTAAGAGCATGCTACCCCTTGAGTCCAAGAAGACCTATTAAAGAAGGTATTCAACTCCCAGACTACGCAAAGGATGGTATTCCTAGATCTGAACAAACTGTTCGTGGAACCAGAATAGAAATTCTGGATCAAGAGGGAATCGAAACTATGAGAAGAGTTTGCAGAATCGGCCGCTTGGTTCTTGACAAAGCTGCTGCTGCTGTCCAACCCGGTACTACCACAGACGAAATCGACAGAATTGTACACGAAGAATGTATGAAGTACGACTGCTATCCATCTCCATTAAACTACTTCCACTTCCCCAAGAGCGTCTGCACTAGTATAAACGAAGTTATCTGCCATGGTATCCCCGACAAGCGACCTCTACAAGACGGAGACATTATCAACTTGGATATCTCAGTTTACAAGGACGGATATCATGCCGATTTGAACGAAACCTACTATGTTGGCGAAAAGGCAAAGAACGACCCAGACACTGTTAGATTAGTAGAAACTACGCGCGAGGCTTTGGACATGTCCATTGCCACCGTCAAACCAGGTGTTTTGTTCCGATCTTTTGGTGACATTATTGAAAAGCACGCCAAGGCAAATGACCTCAGTGTTGTCAGAACATACACAGGTCATGGTGTTGGCTCCTTATTCCACTCTCCCCCCAATATCCCACACTACGCCAAAAACAGATGTGCTGGTATGGCAAAGCCAGGGGTGTGCTTCACTATTGAGCCAATGCTGAACTTGGGAAGCCACAGAGATAGAACCTGGCCTGATAACTGGACTGCTGTTACTATTGATGGTAAGAAGAGTGCTCAATTTGAACATACATTGTTGGTTACTGAAGATGGTGTTGAAGTTTTGACTGCCAGATTGCCAGACAGTCCAGGTGGCCCAGTTCCAAGAATTAACAAGAAGGACTAAGCTTGAAAAAACAAAACTATTTTTTTTTTTTTTTCTTTTTTTTAAAAAAAAAAAAAAAATACAAACAAACATGTATATATGACTTTCTTGTCTTTTATTTTTTTTATTTTTTTATTTTTTTTATTTTCATTCTAAATAAAAATCATTATTGGTAATCTATAAATACATAGCACTTGATTGAGAAGGTAACGAATCTAATATCTTGGTTAATCCGTATTGTGATTTTAATATGCTTGCTAAAGAAATCAACCCATCGGGATTTATTCTCTCGTGATCAAGAGGGCCTTCACTATCGACAACTAACCCAAGAGCGGATTCCAATTGCAAACATTCCGCCATTGCTAGTACAGCGGCAGTGGCACCCTGAGTCGACTGTGGTGGAGCTAGAGGTGCAACTTTCTGCGTAATGAATTTCGTAATCTCATTCAAATGAGGTGTAGTATCACTGTTTAGCGAAGAGGTCGACTGCAAGTATGACAGAAATGTGTAGTCTAGGCTTGTTGTCGATGCTGATGTGATTCCGCTGCTGGAGCCGTTAGATGGTGATAAAACTAACAGTGAGGAATTGGCCATTTGCTTTATCTGCTTAACAATGGCGTTGGCAAGATCATGGGAAGCAGTAGGAGGAATTTCAGGTGCAAGAGGAAGTAAAAGAATATTCAAATCTGAAGTTGAGTTACTGTTTACTTTGTAAATTGACAATTCTATGGAGTACTTTTTCTTTTGGATAGCTTGATAGATATTTTCGTCGTCAAAATCTTCATCTTCATCATTGATCTTTTTGTTTCCTGTTTTTTTAGTGACATTTATGTTGTCTTGTTCAACTAAAGAAACAGTAGAAACCGGATGAGATTTCGATTCATAAAGTCTAAAAAGTTGAACTAATCGGCTGGCTATGACTATCAACACTGTTGGAGATGAATCGGTCGAATCGGTCGAATCCAGTTCCTTTGTGAAACTAGCATTGTAAGCTGGACAATTGTTGTTGTCATATTCCTCTTCGTAATAATCAACATCTTCCTCATCTGTGAGTAAATGACGAGGAGGAGGAAGTTCAGCCCATGGTTTAAACTATTAGATGAAAATTTGAATTATTAGATGTTTATTTTTTCTTCGATATATAAATCAACAAAACAATTTCACTTACAATCATATTTGTATATATTATAGATTGAAAAATGAAAGAAAATAAAAATAAAAAAAATACTAGGTATTGGTAGTAAGTAGTAGTGGAGTAGTGGCAAAATTGGGGTGCTTCATGTCACTTTCTAAAGAGGGTAAAAAAAAAAGTAAATGTTTTATTTAGGTTGAAAAAAAAAATG
>CBXB010000005.1:303866-320318 GCA_000817185.1 Magnusiomyces clavatus CNRMA 12.647
AAAAAAAAAAAAAAAAAAAAAAAAAAAAAAAAAAAAAAAAAAAAAAAAAAAACTAAAGACACCACCAAAAAATTTCTTTGAAAAAGTCCTTTCGTATTTTTTAATCTTTAAAACATAGCATTTTCTTTAATAAATCACTACCCAACACACAAAAATCAACAAACAAACAAGCAAACAGAAAAAATGAGCACAGTAGCAAGTCAATCGCCAGCGGGAGCAGCTGGAGCAAAATCAGCACAAGAACTAGAGAATTTGGTGAACTCAATCAATACTCTTCAAAGTCAACTCAAAGATCAAATAGAAAACAGAAGACTGTTGGAGATGCAAAAACAAGAGAACCAAGTCGTATTAGAAGAACTTGAAAAACTCGAAAAGGAGACAATTGAGAAAGAGCCCGGTAGCGACGAGAAAACAGAACCCAAAGTATTCAAACTCACAGGTCCTGTGTTGCTGCCATTTTCACGTGAAGAGGCCCTGCAAAACGTCAAAAAGAGACTGGAGTTTATAAACGGAGAAATTGGACGAGTTGAAAAATCATTAGCTGAAAAGCAAAAAGAGGTGAGTAATTTGTTTGTTTTTTTATTACTTCTGTCTATTCTGTTGATTTTAATATTTATTTATTTTCAAAAATTTTCATTATTTCTAACCTTTTCTTTTGTCTTCTCTAGATCATGGAAAATAGAGCCAAATTGAGCTCAGTAGCTGGTCCAACACAACAATAAAACAAAAAAAAAAAATACACACATACACAAATTTCATAATTATAATTAGTAATTGATTTGAAAATTCTTTATTTATTTATATAAATACATGTTGTATTTATTTCTTGCTTTTTTCCAAATCTTCGGGTCCAAAACTCATTGGCAATAATTCTCCTAATGTCATTTTTTTGTATTCCTTGCCCGAGGCCTTGAACATGTAGACCTCAATTTCCGGTGCAAACTCTCTTAGCATTTGTCTGCAGATACCACAAGGACTGCAGTAGTCCTCCAAGTCTGTAATCACTGCAATTGCTTTGAATTGGCAAGATTGGTTGATAGCTATCTCTTCGTCCTGACCGCTGGAGTACTTGGCCATTGGGTTAATGCCTGAGGAGATGGCTTTTACCAGAGCGGTTCGTTCAGCACAGATACCTGCGGGGAAACTGGCGTTTTCAACGTTGCAGCCAGTGATATATTGACCTTCGTTGGTGAGCAGAACGGCACCCACTCTGAAGTTACTATAAGGAGCATATGCGGATTTTCGGGCTTCCTTGACACGAACACGGAGTCCGTCAATTTCTTCTGGGGTAACGGCGGAAACTGAAAGAGACATTTTTTATTATTATTTTTTCTTTTTTTTAATAATTAGTTGATGATGATTTGCTGAGAAATAAATAAAAATATACTTTTTTTGAGAAAATTAAGAAAGAGAAGAAAGAAACAAAAAAAAAAAATTAATTTTTTTTGACAACTTTTATAGTGCTGATGATAGAAAAAAAAAAAAAAAAAATTATAAAGACCAAATGACAAAAAAATGAAAAGAAAAAAACAGTTTCTTTTTTATTCCATTGATCTCCGTCATCGATAGTTAATTAAGCTTAGGCCTTGTTTTTTTTTTTCTCTTCTTCTATCGGTGATGAACTGCTTCTTGGCCATTACCAAAATTAACAAACCAGATTTCTTGAATTAGTAAAAAAAAAAAAAAAAAATGGCTCAAAGGGTTTTTTTTATTATCATGATAGCAACCGTTGCTTTTCCAAAACAAAATCTAGAACTTTGAGCCAATTTTCATACAATTTTAAAACGAGTTTAAGCTTATCACTATCCCCCATACCTTTCTTCAGTTGAAGACAAAATATGTTGTTGCTGTTGTTGGTGTTGTTCTTATCTGCTTGCCAAAAATACTCTTTATTGCAATTAGAGTTACTCAATTGATTAAGTACATACTTCCGATACTGCTCAATTTGGTGCCGTCGGGCTTGCACGGCAGATGCAACTACCGTATTAATTTCAACATCAACATCGTCCTCTGAAATATATCCGTTAGCAAGTAGATCGACTTTTCGAAATTCGTTTTGACTGCTTTTGTCGGGCGAGACTATAGAATGGTAAATGGCAACGCATGCCACTATGACGTTATAGGAGAGATAAGAGTCTTGTGATTTCATCACTGTGAAGTTGCCAAGGGTATACCCCAGATCATTCAGTTTTTTAATTACTCGACTTTCAGCCTCGGCTTTTGAGATATCCATGCCAGGCTCATTTGATAATTTATTTTGTCTAGCAGAGAAGGTCTCTGGGAATAAAGTAGTACTAATGTCGACAAAGTCATGGCAATTTGATTCCAACACAAACCCATATTCTTGAAGCAATTTGAGGTTTGAGTGGTGGCCATAGGTAAGGTATATCTCTTCACCCTTTGAGTAGCTGTATGTAAAACCTGGGGTAGTGTATATCTCCATGCCCTTTATTCTGTTCCATCGCATTTCGCAGCTAGGATTGCCTACTGATGATCTATCTACACCCTTTTCCTTTGCTTCTGTTATTACATCCTCAATGTTGAGTCCATCAACATCTGTATGATTCAATAGATCTATTACTGGTGCTAAAGTCAAATTCAGACTGGTATCTGAACTGATTGTAATGTATAGACAACGGGTATTGACCGTGAGCCACGCCCATTTAAAGCATTCCCAAGAAATTCTATCTATGCTATTTGTTTTTTCCAAGTTGACAAAGAAATCATCTCTATCTTGCTGCTTTTCTAGTTGATGAGTAACGAAATAGTCTTCTAATAACTGGTATCGCTGCTTCTTTATTGCAGTTTCCATATCGGGAGGTATTAGACTGTCTTTCCAAGTCATTGGCATGTTATCGTAGGTTTTTGGCAAAGTCTGAATGTAATCTGAAAGCATTTGTACTGTTAGTCCGCTACTTAATTCATAGCCCTCAGGCAACTTCCTTATAGTAATATCAGCTAAAACTGCATCTATATGAAATATACCGTTGTTTTGTGTGCTTTTGATATTTGTTTCAACTAAGGCCGCCATAAAATGAGCAAGTAATTGGTGTGCTGTCCACTGAACTGTCTTGTGGTACTTTACTGTTGTTGAATTGAGTAAACATGATGGCTTGACCCGCAACAGTGTTTTGTTGCGACAGTCAGTAATTTCTCGAGTTGATACAAAAGCTGAGCCCTTGCCTTCAATTTGATATGCCTTGATATCTGGATGAATCCATACGTTTGCTGAACATGATTTTAGTAGATTATCAACACATTGAGAATAGCTATTGTTCACAATATCATTCATAGCTCTACTCGAAAACATAAATAAAATATAAAAAAAGAGAGAGAGAAAAAAAAAAAAAAAGTTATAAAATGTTGGCTTAGTATATAAAAAAAACAAGAACCTGTTAGGTTTAAGCAAAATTAGCAAATAAATTGATATTATGAGCTAAGAACTCGGGTTGGATATTTTGCTGCAAAAAATTGAAAAATTGACGATACACGGCTGATACTTTCTCTAACCAGTGCCCATCGCGATATTTATCTTTCTCTGCCATTTTACCTCTTTTTACTTTTTATTCTCTTACTTTTCTTCCAAAATAAAAATATCTTACCAATCTTGAAAAGCATAAGATTCTCAAAAGAATCTATCATTAAACATGTCTTTTATAAAAAAGAATCCAGCATCATGCTTAAGAATAGTACCAAAGATTGTTTATAATAACAATACTTCATCATCATCATCAATAGGCACAAAGCTGCTTTGGAAAAACTACACAATATCTCCTAGAGATTATACATTTGGCTCTCAAGAAATGAACAAGATAGTTGAGAAGTTTCTCTTATTCAAAAAAAATAATCCAAGATGTTCCGATATTTATGATCCTGAATTACAAAAAAACACAACTGCCGACGGCTCGTCACTGCCGCCGCCTGCACCTACACTTTTAACATTTGAATTTAAAGACGTTTACACTATTGGCCGCCGAGACAAGGGAAAGATGCCAAAAAAAGAGCTCGATTATATCTCAGGAAATGGAAAATACCCTGTAGAGGAGACCCAAAGAGGCGGACAAACAACGTTCCATGGTATTGGACAATTAGTAGCATACCCGATAATCGACCTAAATTCTTTTTACTCTTACAACTCTGATCTCCCTTCTCCAACTCAACAACAAGCTTCACTACAAATCGAAAGAGACTCACTGAAAAGTGGGATCCCTGTACGCTGTTACGTCGAACTTCTTGAGCGTACTGTAATTTCAACGCTTGCCAAAGGGTGGGGGTTAGACGGAACATTTGTGACAGAAAATACAGGTGTTTGGACAACGCCAGAAAAAAAAATCTGCGCCATGGGTGTCCAGGTCCGCCGACACATAACATCTCATGGAATTGGACTCAACATAACAACTAATTTGGAAATGTTTCAACGGATTACAGCATGTGGATTGCCGGACAAGCAAGCTACTAGTGTTCTTGAAGAAATAAAACGAAGAGGGATCGATGATTTTTTGGAAAGCCAACATAATAAAAAAAAGCTCACTGTTGAGTATGCTGCAAAGACTTTTGCTGAAGAATTGGCAGAGGGATTAAACTTGAATTTAGAGCGTCAAGACATTCCTTTAATATAGACTTTACTAATACAGTGTCAACCATAGGTTATCCATTTAACTCAAATAGGGTAACTACTACTCTTATCCAACTAAGTAAATAGATTCATATTTTTAGAGAAAAAAATTTGAAATAATCATTGTGATTGAGTATATTATAGAGATGGTTATTATATTAAAAAAAAAAAAAAAAGCTGAATTGTATTTTGATCGTTTTGTTTATAAAAAAAAACAATATTGTTATAAATAAGTTATATATATTTGTTAATTTCTTATGCAGTTTATCGTATTTCTTTTTCTTCTTAATTTTATTACGTTTCTTTTTTTCCCCCTAATATGTCATCTTGAAACAATGATGATGGAAATATATAAAAGAGTGTATGTAAATAAATGCATTATCTTTCACCTTTTGTAAAAGAATTAAGTATTGCCATTAAGGAGATTCCAACTACTGCTATTCCTATTGCGGCATATGATGTAACTTTGGGCTTTTTTGTTGGTGATGTGACTGAAGGTGAAGATATAGGCTTTGTCGCTGATTTCTCGTCCGTTAGTCTACCCTTATTTTCATTTGTTAGGGTAGCAGACTTGTCAAGTTTTCGGGTCGATTTTATGTCTTCATCGTCTTCTATTGCACTGTCTTTACTGCTTTTTTCATTGCCTATTGTATTGTTGGAGCCAGATCTTGTATTAGAATTATGATTTTTGATTTCAACAGAACTATTATCGTTACTGTTTGAAGATAAAAGAGGAGCCAGATCTTCTTTTGAAGTGCTGCTCATTGAATCACTTCTAATTTTTTGAGTTGACAACTCGCCTATAAGCTTAGACTTTTCTAATGCCATTCGCTCAGCGTTTTCCGCACGACTCTTGTACATTTCTATTTGACACTTTAGTTTCTCGACTTCTTCAAGTACAAGCTGTAGTGCTTCATCATCAGCATTAGTATTAATAGCACTTTTGATATTATCTTTGTCTGTCGCATTTCCATCGTTAGTTTTGTCTTCGTTATTTGCAGATTTAACGTTATCACTATTGTTCGATGTATTTGACTTTGGCGTGATTGACCCGTTTAGCAATTTTTGTTTTTGTGAGTTATTTAAAGAATTATAAATATTCTTTGTATAGGAATTACCCAATGTTGTGGATATTCCATTTGGAAGAAACTTGCTGTTGCCATTAGTACTACCGGTTTCGTACTTCTGCATCAAGGCAAGTCTTTCGCTGTCTCTATAAACTTTTCTTCCCAACTCAACATGTTGTGTTTGTTCCCTTTGCTGGTGCCTTTCTGATAGCTGTCTTGATGTTAACACCTCTCCTACTGATGTAGCTCTAGATAACGCGAGAGCAGAAGAATTGGCTAGTTTTGAAGGATGTGTAGCAGATGTCATTTTTACGGGAGAAATTCCATTAAACAGACTTCTTGGAGATTGTGGAAGACTTCTTATTTCAGTTGAGTATGAACTGATTGGACTGTGAGGTGGAGAATAGGAAGGCACTGAAGCAGCGCGTCTCGGAATTATTCCATCTTCGTCGTCGTCAAGGTCGTCATTAGACTTGGCGACATCTCTAGATATTGGATCGTTCAATAATGAATTGTTGCCCAATATTATAGCGGCTGCGCCAAGTTGTGATGTTTTGGAAAGCATGGCAAGACCGTTTGGAGACACAGATCGGGTGTTACTGTTAATAGAAGAAGGTCCCCCAATATTCAAACTTAATCTGGAAATTTCTAGTGGCGGAGAAGATGATAGTTGATGAGAGAAATCGTCAAATGGCTCTGGAGAGAAAGGTCGTGGAAACTTTAAGTTTTCTAATTTTTGTTTTATTGATTCTTCAGTTTGATCTTTTGAAAGAGGTTTAATTTCGGGAAAAGGTTCAAGGTGGGAATGGGACATGTCTGAATCCTTGTCACAACCAGAGTCACCATCTTCTAGGCTTGTATCTTTGGAATCTTTTTTGTTATCAAAAGTAGTAGAGTTTTTGTTTTCTGATTCTGCAAGTTGCTTGAGTTCTTTTGTTTTGCGTTCTAGGGCCTCTGTCAGGGACTTAATTTCAGAGTCTTTTTCATCTATGATTGAATCTTTCAAGGCCAAATCTCGTCTTGCCTGCTCTAAGTTTGCAGAAAGTACCTTGATCTTTTCTTTTAGTGTATCTAGAGAGGGAAGTCTTTCTGACAAAAGTCGAGACTCTTGTTGGTTTGCAGCAATTTCTTCGAGTAATTTGGCGACACTTCGAATTTTCGCCGATTCCACTTTTGCGTGATGAATTTCGGTAACTAAACGTTTAACGATTTGTTCTAAAATTGATGAAGATGTAATTCCAGAGCTCATGAAAAGACCCCCGACAGAATTACGAGTATGACTTAAAGATAAGTCTTCTAATGAGGCATCTATTTCGCCAAACAGTGTCACATCCAGGCTTTCTGCTGCTGATACATAATTTGACTTTGAGGGTAAATTGGAGTTTTGTAAATAGTAATCTAAAGAATATCCTGAGTTTTGATTGGAATTGTTGTTGCCACTATTATTAGTATTGTTATTGTTATTTTCGAGGCCTAAAGAGAGTGATCTGTATGGGTTGCTTGCGTTATTGGAATTCGATGTGTTGTAGGTATCTTGAGCCTGGACTGACATCATAGATATTCTTTCTACTCTTGCCGATATTTTTCTATGCACAAAGGACGTTCTGTCATCGTTGGTAATGTCTATACCCAGTTCTAGAATATCATTCTTTTTTAGTTCGTGAGGTTCGCTTTCGCTTTTTTCATTTCCTAAACGTAAAAAGTTGATGTATGTACCATTCGAGGACTTTGAGTCTTTAATCCAGACCTTACCAGTTACTCTGTCTGCCCAAACTTCCGCATGCGAACGTGATAATACTCTCGAGTCAAAGTATCCATTGTCAGGGGCTGGTGCGTTTTTTGGGGAAGTTTGTCGTCCTAGCTTTAAGACTTCAGGATAAAAGGGAAGAACAAGTGTTTTACGTTCAAAAGTATTGTTTAAGGGGGCTAGAACAAGAATTAAAAAGAATTGTGAGCGATGAGGAGCTGTAACAGTTGAGGTTGAAGAAGCTATAGAGGCTGTAGATGATGAAGAAGATATTGAGGATTTTGAATTGTGTTTACTAGTTTGTTGCTGTTGTTGTGTAGTTTGTGAGGATTGTCCCTGAGGCACACCCTGCCTTCGTTTTGAATGAGCAGGGTCCCTCTGTTTTGCACGCTTTTCGCTATTTGGCATGGGACAATTGATGATTTAAGGAGTTTTTGACAATGTTGTAAGGTGTCAATTTGAATAAAAGGTGGAGGAGAGAAAAAGCTAGTATGTTATTGTTTAGTAGAAAAGGGGATTTTGGTGGTGGTGATTAAGAAAAAAAAAACAAAAACAAAAAAAATAAAGTTGAAATTGTTAGCACCTGGTTTGTCACTAGACTTGTTTTGTATTTTTTTTATTTTTTTATTTTTTTATTTTTCAAATGATCTCACACTTCTATTTTTTTTTTGAATTTTTAATAATATAACAAGACAGTACCCAGCGAATAGTTTACAATGGCCTTACGTCTTAACATCATCAAACGTGCTTATCATGTTGCTTCTTTCGAGCCTACCTTGTCTTCAAGTGTGATAGATCAGATGTCGTCTTCATTACATCTTCCAGCAAAGTCCTGTAAGCTTTTATGCCATACTTTAGACAAACACGTTCCAAAGTTAGGATTCACACAATCTGCTCTGTTAGCAACTCTCAATGAGCATGGATACTCTTCTGCTGCAAAGTCTGTGTTTCCAGACAGTTCTCGAGGTGGGGCCTTGGATTTAGTACTAGCCCATTTGGCTAGAAGCCGTATTCAAACAGCTCGACAAGCTCAAAAATTAATTTCTAAGTCCAAGAGTAAAGAAAATCCTACCTACAAGTACGACATTCCCATCCAAACGCTTTTTTTGAATCGTTTAAAGCTCAATGAACCTATTGCACACCACCTTATTGATGCCCAGGCCATTCTCACTGCCCCAGGCAATGTTCCACAAGCTCTGAGTGAGCTACACCAACTTTCTGATGACTTCTGCTTTTACTCAGGAGATAGATCACATAGTTTTGATTGGTACTCAAAACGAATGTCTGTTTCTGCTTTATTTGTAGCCAGTGAGCTATTTATGGGTCAAGACAAGTCTACGGGATTTCGAGATACAAAGGAGTTTGTTTTCCGACGATTTAATGAGATTGAAGACGGAACTTATGCTGTTGATTCAGTAGCCGAATGGTCTTCATTTTTTGTCAGATCTTCTTCAAACGTTTTAAAATCTATTCTTGCTAGAGGTTGATAGATTTCCTAAAACTATTTGATTTTTTGTTTTGTTAGTTAAACTTTCCCTTGAGATGTAAATATAGAAAATAAAGTGATAAACAATCAAATTGTTTAATACTATTGTCATAGTGCTGGTATAAATTATTATGAAAACTACAAAATAAAAAGTAAATAAATTTCTCAGTAACCACCAATTCTTTCAACTCTCATTATATCTTTAAAATTATCTCCATTCTATCACCACTAGATATCTATCATAGTATCATTATTATGCCAGACACTTTAGAAAACTGTATTTCTGGACTTTCAAATTCGGTTTCTTTAGTAAGTAAAATTAACTCAACTATGAATAACCTTAATAAAAAACATCACGCTATTTTTTTGTTTACTATATGTAGTCATTGTCTAATTGAACCATCATTTCATATTATTTATTACTTTTATATATATAGCTTCGTTCAGGATCAAATGCTCTTGGTCAAGGTATAAAAGATTTTAAAAGATTACAAGTAATATTAAAACCACGCCAGCCATTTGATGTTTTCTCAGAGTCTGAGATTATACAAGAAAGTGAGGAGCTGGCGCGTACAGTAAAACCACAAACGGAAGCGATTCTGCAAAAAATAGAGTCTGAAGTAGCTCGACTCAAAAGACATGAAGAAAACCTATCGTATCAAATAAAACTACAAAAGGAAAGACTGCAACAACTGAAAGCTTTAAAATATAAGGATTCAGATAATACTAAAACAGAAACATCATATAGCAGCAGACAAGACCATGAAGATGAAGAAAAAATGCAACTTGAAAGACTACAAGCTGAATTAGACAGACTAAAGTACTCAAAATCGTTAGCAGATTTACAAAAGAAAAGGAAAAAGTCAATGTCTCATCTAGCAAAACCTTTTTAAAAATTGTTTTTATAAACATTTCTATATTTATTTGATTATAGATATAAAGCTCCATTTATTATTGCTGGCCAAGTATATCTAATCTAAAATTGCTTCAGTTTTCATAATTTATTCAATTTGCTGTTGAGCAAGCAAATCCAATCTTCGTTTCAAACTTGATATATGAAATAAAAGAGCTAAAAATAAAACAATATGATTAATATGATGAACTAAAGCATATAATTAATATACAACTTACCCCTTAGTTTTGCACTAGCTGTTATTAAATTAGGATCAGGAGATTCGACCTTGATGTAGTCTCTAACAATTCTATTTCCAAATGTTCTGGGTATTGGAGTTGATGATCCAGAACCATTTGAAATTGGTGATAAATGAGATGCGCTATTAGCGCCTTTTCCGTCTACTGCCAGCAGAGATGGAGAATTATCGGCTGAAGGTGATGAAGATTTGTTCTGATTGTTGTGATTGTGTTGAGAAAACTTGCGAAAAATTCCAAATCCTGTAGATGTACTAGCAGACGGTGAAGAATTTTCTGGCAGCTTATAAGACTCTGGTTCCAAAACGCGAACTTCTGTAACCACGTTTCCGTCAGATACATAAAAACTGACTATTGTATTGTTAGGCAATGGACGCTCAAAATAGGAACTGGGGACAACGAAATCCAGCGGATTATACTCGTTACCATGTGTTTCTATGCTTAAATTGTGTGTTGAGGAGTTGGGTGTGTATGACGGAATAGGCGCTTTCAAGCAATTGCATGCTGATTTAACCAAGCCCAATGTATCGTTCATCATTTCAGCTGCTTCAGATATGTCTTTGAATTGCGACTTTTGGATGTTTTGAACTGCCTTTTCCAAATTCTTGACGCAATCTACAATCTGAATTAATGGCAATATGGCATGGTCTAGTTTTAAGGGAGACTGATTCATCATGATGCAAAATGGGTGATATGGCGATTTGCCTGAGCTTATGTGCTTTTTGTTTCCGACAACATGGCTAAATAAAGGTGAAGAAGTACCTTTGCCATTAGAATTACCGTTGCTGCTACCACTACGGATACCTTGTTCGTGGTTGTGACCAGAGTCATTCTCGTCCTGGTCGTGGTTGTGACCTAAAGACATGGCGTTGAACAAACTTGACATAATGTTTGAATGTGAAGATGAATGGTTGTTGAGTTTGATTTTAATATCGAAATCAACAATGCCTACACCTGCTCTACAAACAATGCCTTTAACAATATCGCTTTGACCGCTGCTAACAACAAGTTTGAATGGTCCATTGTCAAATGTTATGTCAGGGAGTGATGCTGTCGAAGACCGCCTTCTTTGTTTTGTGGACGAAAGTGCTTCATGGCATTCCAGTAATGCTGATCTAACTGTTGTTTGAATTTGCTCCTGGGTATCTCCAAGAAGCCATTGTAATTCTTTTTGTAAAGTGTCTTTTAGATTAGCTTTTAATTGGTGCGGACTTTGACAATACCAGTTGTTTATTTCTGCAAGAGTAGCCATAATATTTAATTGCTATTAAATATATACAAGTATTTGTAAATTGTTGAGTTATAAAAGGTACTGATGTTGAATATGACTTTGCTTTATTAGTGGAGTTCAAAGAGAGAAATAAAATCAAAAACTTAAAGTGGTGATATTTTTTTGTTTTATGTTTTATTAGTTTTCCTCACAAAGATTACCTTCCTCTTCTTCTACTTTTTTACTCAAAACGTAAAATACAATATACACTAGCTTTCACAACAACCAAATTAATCTAATCTTTAAAACGCAATGGCATCAACGGCAGTCTCACGATATCCAGGACATGTTCCATTAAACCTTTTTCAGCACGCTTTACTCTTTGTAGGTTCAGGGCTTGCCGCTCTAAAATGGCCACGACGACCAGACCTCGTTGCCGTTTTTGGCGAAGCTTCAGCAGAACCATGTACGGTAACAAGGTTACGAGATTTGATGCTAGAAGATAAGACTGGTCGTCAAATCCTCCGAGAACGACCAAGAATCACATCTACGACATTAGACTTGGACAAGTTACGCAAGCTGCCAGCCAATACTTTGGGAGCCGAATACATTAAATGGCTTGACAATGAAAATGTTTCTCCAGATACCAGATTACCAGTCCGCTACATTAGTGATCCAGAGTGTGCGTATGTGATGCAAAGATATCGTGAATGTCATGACTTTTATCATGCCATCACTGGTCTTCCAGTAGTTATGGAGGGCGAGGTTGCTGTTAAGGCTTTTGAATTTGCTAATTTGGGTATCCCAATGACTGGGTTGGCTGCTTTCAGTGAACCATTTAAATTGAAGGCTGATCAACAGCAAAGACTGAGAGACATTTACATACCATGGGCTATTCGTAATGGTCTCCGTTCAAAGTTACTACTCAATGTATACTGGGAGCATGAATTAGAAAGCGACGCCAACGAATTGAGATCCAAACTAGGAATTGATTTGCCTCCCAATATGAGAGAGTTAAGAAAAAAATCTAAAAAAAGACAAACCTAAATGATTAATTTTTTTTTCTTTAAAAAAACAGAAAAGGTGAAATAAATTTACTTGTAAATAATTAATATATTTTTTCATTATCTTTCTATTGTTTAAAACAAGAAATAAAAAAGAGAATTTCGCATTGATTATTTAACTGATCAGTGGTACTGATCTTTTTTCTCTATCTCTTCCTAATGCAACTTTTGACTTAACCATTGTAACTAACATCTTGTTAAATAGAACTGGAATTTGATGTTTTGTTGCCAATTTCCAGATGTATCCATTGATGTAGTCAATTTCGGTGTCATTTAGAGCTTGAACATCCTGGAGCATGCTTGATCTATTGCCTGATGTTTTTTGAATCACATCGAAAACAATTGACTTTAAACGAGTTTTGTCCACAATGGTTGAGATAATGGGTGTTGGGATTTTCCCATCGAACTCCTTTCTGAAAACCATTGAAAACTCGTCTACAATGTGATTGACAAAGAAATCTATTGAAGAAAGAGCTGTTAGTTCTCCGTTATAGCATTCAAATATTGCTGTCAGTGGGTTTATAACGGCATTAGCAAGTAGCTTGTCTGCTTGGGCTATCACAAACGCAGTATAAGGTAAAACTTCAGTTTGGAGTCCAGGTGCTTTGATTAAAGAATCAATTAAGGGTGATGCTAAAGCTTCTTCTGTATTTTGCTGGTCAAAACTGGATGAGTTTTCGTCTTCAAAAGGAATTAACTCATCCTCGGCTCTTTGGGGCACTTTAGCCACTTTTAGAGTTCCATTGCTTGCATGAGTATATCTAAATGTATTTAGATAGTTGAATTCTTGAATTTCTGGTGCATGGGCATCTAGTGGACGTTTTGATTTACTTGAGATTTTATGTACACCATGCGTTGTTATTCCTAAGAAAAACTGCGGCCGTGTTTTTATATCTGGCCAAAAGTTCTCGCACAGTTGTTCATACATGCCCATTCCATTCTGTAATAGTAGTATTGTAGTTTTAGGTGTTATTCTAGGCAATAAAGGCTGTATTGCCGATATTGTTTGTTGTATTTTAACGCTAACAATCAAGTTTTCTAATAGTGACGATTGTAGTGATTTGGGATCAACAGCTGGTATGTTTCTTGAATACTCTAAAGGTATTCCATTCAAAACCCTGTCAATAGTTAATCTCCCCCCTTGTCTATTGTAGTCCAAGACCCGCTCGCGTGAACGTAGAATCAAAGAGACTGCTGGTTGAACGTCTTTTCCTGGGATAGACGCTAGTGCTGTTGCTACTAAGGCCCCAATATTTCCGGCGCCCAAGACATCTAAACAATGAACAGTCAGCAGTGTTTTATGAAAGGATAAGTGTTTATTTTTATTTCTTACGTATTTTTGGAGCACCCATATTGTGTGTTTGCTTTTTTATCAATAAATTTTTATTGCAGTTTTATTTGCAAAGTAAATGACAAAAGGCTAAAAAGGTAGTGAAAATTCTAGTACTGTCGAAAAAATAAAATTGTCTTAGGTAACTAACTTTTTTTTTTAGTTTATTCAACATAATATACTTCAATCAATAAATAATAATTTCACAATTTAAACTATATAAACACTAAACAAAATAATATAATATTGAAAAATATTAAAAAAGAGATTTTTTCTTAAAATATTTAAGATTATACAAATATAGAGTTTTAATTTTTTTACTACGCTTCAAAAGAACTTTGCTTATATAGAAGTACTTGTGCTGGTAGATAATTTAATTTGAATCAAATCAAGATCAGCTCTTTTAAATACTGAATTCCTTTGACCAAAATACTACCAAAACATATCATTTATAATTTTTATTCGATAAAACTATCATATACAATTATCTTTTCTATCAAAAATATTTGACTTTTTATATTTTTAGTATTTTCTTTTCAAGTATTAAAAGGAAACTTTTTATTTTTTCAACAACCGAATAAAAAACTTACCCTGCCCAAACAAATATGGAGAATGTTATTTTATTTGGTTTTTTATTTTTTCTCCGCTTTATGAACTTTTATTTGTTAAACTTTCAAAAATATTTTAATAACTAATAGTTATACTTTCTCTTTTTTTCCTTAAGTTACCAATGATCATATTAGGTCTCACAGGTGGCATTGCCACTGGAAAGTCAACAGTTTCCAAACGATTTAAATCTGTTCATAACCTTCCCGTCGTTGATGCTGATGTAATTGCTCGTCAAGTAGTTGAGCCTGGCACCTCTGCTTATAGAAAAATAGTGAACCATTTTGGTTCTTCAATTCTTTTGCCAGATGGGCATTTGGACCGGCCAGCTTTAGGAAGAGTAGTTTTTAACAATGAAAAAGAACGACAGTTTCTCAACAGCGTTGTCCACCCTGCTGTCCGCAAAGAGATGTTACGCCAGGTTATATCTGCCTATATAAGGGGTCATGATATTGTCATTTTGGATGTACCATTACTTTTTGAATCGAACTTGGCCCGCTTTTGCTCAAAAACTGTAGTTGTTACTTGTGACGATTCCAAACAGTTTGAGAGACTGAGAGCCAGAGACCCCCACTTATCGGAAGAAGATGCCAGGAGCAGAATTGCCGCACAATTCCCAATGGAGAAAAAGGAAAAGATGGCCACATATGTTATCGATAACAATGGCTCTTTGGAACAGCTTTATGCACAAGTGGATGATTTAGTAAAGAACATAAGACCTAATTATTTAATCAATATGGCAGAATGGTTAGGGCCTCCTGTTATTACTGGTCTTTTGGCCGCTTTATTATTTGCATTTAAGACATCCAAGCCAAAACTTTAACTAAATATTGATTTCTGATGCTATCAAATAACACATTCTAATTTATTTTTTTTAAAAAAACTTAGTTTAAGTTCAAAATAAAGTCAATGGTTGTTAGTTGTCTTTATAAGTGTTTGATCAAATTTGTACAACTGTTGGAGAAAAAAAAAAAATCAATGGAATATTTACTATTATTTTCAATATTGAAAAATCCTACCAATATCTTAGTTAAGGTACTATACATTCACTACACTAACAGTTATCAAAAAATTCACACAACAAAGTTACAGCTGTAGATAAAGTATTGTATAATAAATCTTCCGATATCTATACCTGGTTGATCAGTGTTTTTTTACTAATGATATAAAACTCATCTAATATATTTTACAGGTTTTTACAACTATCTATAGCATATACTTTTGGTATAAAACATTCTATTTCTTTTAATGACTTTCTGTGTTGTGATAGATAAAGTCAAAATAAAATAAAAAATTGAAATTGTCAATTTTTATTTTTGAATAATTTCACAATAAGTGTAATAATTATTAAGGGTCTCAATCAAGTGTAGTTGGCCCACATTTATAATAAGAAAGGGTATATTAAATTTTAGATAGGGTTCATATTTTTACCGTTTTGAACTGTTAATCTGAGTTTGTTTTTTAAAAAATGTTAAATTTTTCAAAAATTACGGAATAAAAACCCCTATTAAACCTACCTTTTTTTTTCTCAAAAATATATATTTATATTCTCAATTAAGGATTTAAATAAATATATAACAATATATAAAGAATATTCACTATATATTAAAGAAGATAGCTGACAAAGAAAGAAAAACAAGCATATTTTTACCTTCGTTTAATATTTTTAGATGTACTTTTTAAGAAATAAAAAACCTTTAATTAGATTTTAGTGTCCATTCTTATTTCCATTCTTTTTAATAATAAAAAAATATATTTTAGAAACATATTTTATGAACAAATGTTAATTGAGAGAAACATTAAATAAAAGTTATTAATACATATTGTTAAAATAAATAAACCTTTCAGTTATAATAGTAAATTAAATGATTGTTTATAAAACAGTTATTTTTACCTACAATTGGTATATTGAAAATGAAGAAGAAGAAAAAAAAAAAAAAGGATTAACAATTAATTATGACAACAACAACAACGGTGTAAACATGTATGAATGAGTGAGTTTTTTTTGTAAAATACAATTTATAAGTACTGATTGTTTATTGTTCGTTAAAAATAGTGGGTCTTCTTAACATTATGAGCTGTCTGGTTGGAAACTTTTATTAATCTCTATACAAATAAAAAGGACCATTAGACTTACATAAATGAGAGAAGTAAAAAAAAAAAAAAAAAAAAAAAAAA
>CBXB010000005.1:325807-338627 GCA_000817185.1 Magnusiomyces clavatus CNRMA 12.647
TTTTTTTTTTTTTTTTTTTTTTCTTTGACCTTTATGTTTCCAGTTTTCTTTTTAATTCGTTTATTTTCTGACTTAAACTAGAAAAAAAAGAGGAAAACAGATCTACAAATAAAAATGCTTAATGTTACCACTGATCTACCAGAGAATCTGACATTATTATTTGGTTCAGGTTCTACCTGTAATAACCATTCAGAATCCTCCCCCTCTACTACTACATCTGGGCTAGTTGCTGAACAAACTAGCGGAAAATCTCTTCCAGTTTCTTCTGAGCCTAAACAAAATACTGATGAATTACAACCCCATTTGCACACTCATTGCCTCTATGAAAGAATATGTTGTGTTGATGATCCTTGTATGAGTAAAACTTGCAAGAATAACTGTACACTTAGACCAGCATCATCATTATTAAAATCATCTGCTTCTTCTCCAATAATACAAGGAAATGGATCTTGTCTAAATGCTTCTGGGAATTTTTTTGTTGATCACTGCAACTCCCCAAATTGCGAAGGAGGAGTTGTAGTAGCTGCTGCTGCCCAAGCTGCTTGCTCATTTGTTCCATGCGAAGCTTCTCATTGCGAAGATCTTTGTGAGAGCGATCACTGTGCCGATGCTTGTGTCGATGTCTGTGTTGATGCTTGTGATGATGCTTGTGATGATGCTTGTGATGATGTTTGTGATGACTACTGCCCAGAGTATTGTGATAAACAATGCCCTTCAAGAGATTCACTGTCGTCGGCGTCTTCTTCTTCTTCGTGTGACACACACTGCTCTCAGAGCATGGTTGTAGCAACAAAACAAAGCACAAATCCTAGTACTGGTAAAACAAAATCAATCCCTTCCTCTCCTACATCTCAAACGTCAAAAGGTGACAATAAAAACCACCTGGGAAGTAAAGAAAATGAAGATTTATGTACTGTCTGTGATACAAAAATGTTTGATTCCCTTTCGATAAGTCAACCTTCTCAAAATTCTCAAGTAGCAGCCAATGATCTTGCCTGCAACCAGAACTGTCGAAAATCTTCAGATATGTCTGATTCTAAATATTTAATACAAAACTTATCAGCAAATAAAGAATATCATGATAATATGATGTCCAATTTTGAAAATTCTTCTGACCCATTGTCTTCTAATAACATTTCTAATACTATATCGACGCTACTAAGAAATGAAAGTGATTTAGAAGCAGCAAGAGGAGAAGAATCAAAATCGCAGATTTTTTTTAATAATAAATCTTACCTACACTTATCTAATAACCAGCATAGTCATAGTCCCTCTTTATCATGCTCTTCACCTTCTTCTTCGTCTTCTTCTTCATCTCCTGGATATGTTTTGAATAAATCTGAAATGACTGAAATGAACTTTTTATGCTCTTACAATATGGCCAATAATAACCAATCATACGATCAGGTCAACCAAATTCATAATCATCATCATCACAAACCACTAAACCCATGTCCCTCCCATTTTCTGCCTTACTCTTATTCAAAAGACCTGGCAAAATCTAATGACGTTTTAGAATCATCTTCTTCAAATTCATTTCCGGAATTTTGTGCAGAGTGCGAACTTGATTCTCGCACTGCATCTAATACAAACATTCACCAACCGTCATCAACAAATCCCAATGACCGTTATTTAGGTGTATTGTCCGAAAGCCACAGTTCTCCTTCTCTTTCTCCATATTCATCTTCCTCTCCATCATCTCATCTCTCTTCATTGTCTCCTCCTTCAATAAACCAAGTTATTGATGAACTTTCTCAAACTTTGCAGCCAAGATACAGCACTTCGACAAGAAGTTCTCTTCTTCAAAAGGATAAAAATAATAATAGTAATAATAGAGGAATTCATGAGGATCACTCTCAATCAGTTCATATGCTTCCCAATAAAAAAAGGAGGAAAAAAATTATAAGTAGTAGGTCTGGTCGGCATCATCATCATAATCATGCCATGTACTGCCACACTTTTGGACAATCTTTAAACAACCCTTCCTCACACTCTCTTTTGAGAGAATGCTGTGGACCTGAGCACAACCATAATCATACTCATGTGCATACTCATATGGATCCTTATCACGCACACTCTCATGTCTATAGCAATCAGTCTTCCACCCACAGTACTTCAAACACAAACTGCTTCAACATTTATAGCCCTCGCCATGATCATGGTCACTTTCATTCTCATAGCACTCATGGCGATTCTCATGTGTCTTGTTTAGCAACAAGCATTCCACAAAATAATACAATGGCGCCACATTTTATGAATAGACACAATGACTTTAGTCATAGTCATAGTCATAAGTTTTGCACAGATGATTTTGAAAGCTCTGATTTTGATAGTTCTTCAAATGATTTGCCTGCTTCTACTTATAGAAGAAATAATGATCATCACACGCATTGTTTCTCTCATCAATGTGATAATAATAGTAACAACATCAACGTGTCTGGTTCTTCTATTAGATCTGAGTCTACCAAAAGAAAATCACTACCTCTTGATGACTATGATATTGATGAGCCTTCAAAAAATAAATCTACAGATAATACTGGAAATGGGAAAAAACTCACAAATTCTTCAGACGGCTCTCCTTCTCTTTTCTATTGTCATTGGGGTGGCGGAGAATGTGAACAAATTAGCTTTGCTACAGAAACAGATTTTGATCTTCATTTCAAGTCTCATCACTTGCTAAAGTCCACCCATACTGCCACAACTAACAGTAATAAAACTGAATCCCGAGACTTGTCCAACACTTTAGTATCCACTGCATCAACCGATTCAAACTATCTCAACTCTTTTTTTAATACATCTAATTTACAGAGTGATTCTTCATCTGCAAACAACAACCTTACGACCTCTTCTTCAGTGTCTTTAGATGAGTCTAATAGGAACTTGGTTTCTGAACAAGACAGCTCGTTAATTTGTAATTGGGATTCTTGTAACGTTGAACTGAATGAACTGGAGAATCTATTAGAGCACATCAAAAAAGACCATGTCAGCTCCTTTTCTAAGTTTCCTCATAGCGAATGTCTTCACACCCATAACAATAATAATCAAAATACATTATCTAATAATACTTCGGGAGATAATTTATTTAAGTCAAACAATATGAGCCAACAAGAAAACAATGATGAAAACAACAACCATAATAGTAACAGTAACATTATAGCAAACAATTCTTCTACACAATCCAAAAACTTTTTACAATGTCTTTGGGAAAACTGTGGCTTTAGTGCTGAAAACCTTGATATTTTGGATTCTCATTTATTGAGTACACACATGCATCCTCATAATATTGATACTGACTCCAAATCTACTGCTGATCAGTATAATTGGGAGTCTTGTTGCTGCTCTACAAAGGAAACTTCATCATTTGATTCTGATGGAAAAAATACGCCGGCTGCTAGTATGAGTCTATCTGAATCTAACAATCATTCAAATTCTAACTCTAATACTTCATTAGAAACTTTGAACAATAATACTCAAGGAAAAAATGAGTGCAATTTGTCGTGTTGTTTCGAGAATGAATGTTGTTCCAATTCAGACTTTTGTTGCTCATCTATTAATAATCTCATCTCATCTTCAAATTCCAACTCCCAATTTGCAACTGGAAACTTGAAACAGAACTTTATTTCCAATTTTGACGAGTACTGTTGTGAAAACCATGAGCATGCTTTGAAAAATGGTGTTTCAATGTTTCAATGTGAATGGAAATCTTGTACCTATCAGTCTAGCGATTTCAAGGATTTCATGGGCCATGTTCGCAGAGACCATGTTTCCAAAGCCATGCTTTCCCAAAACGAGATGGAATCATCAAACAAGCATTTTCAAATCAAGACTGAAGTCAAGCCAGAGGGCGAACAAACATTTGATGAACAAAAGTCTGCTTCAACTAAACTGGCCATTCATGTTGATTCAAAGTTTATAGACAAAAAAAACTCACGACCGCCAACTCCTCCAGATATCTCTCCAATTGAAGCCAAAGCAACTACTATTAAAAATACCGACAAGAAAGAGGAGCAGAAACCTCATATTTGTAAGTGGTTAATCCCAAATAAAGAAACAGGAGAACTAGAACCTTGCAACAAGGTTTGTTCTGACACCGTTGATCTCTCTGCCCACGTAGTTGAGACTCATGTCGGCTCACGTAAGCCACAGTACACATGTCTTTGGGAAAATTGCGAGAGGCACACTAAACCATTTTCTCAGCGCCAGAAAATCATTCGACATTTACAAACACACACAAAAAACAAACCTTTTAAGTGCCACATCTGTGGTAACTCGTTTGCAGAAGAGTCTGTGCTCAAGCAGCACCTGAGAATCCACTCTGGCGAAAAGCCCTTTGAGTGTAAGGTGTGCGGCAAAAGGTTTGCGGCCTCAACAGCGCTCTCTGTCCATCTCAGAGTTCACACAGGCGACAAGCCGCTAAAGTGTAAATGGCCAGGCTGTAACAAACGGTTTTCGGAGAGTTCAAATCTTGCAAAGCATATGAAAACTCATATGGCAGAGAAACCTTACGCATGTACTGTTCCTGGATGTACAAAAAAGTTTGGAAGAAATGATCAGTTACAAAGGCATCTTAAAACTCATGCAAACAAAATCAAAGTTTGCTTATCTGAAGAAGAAGTGACAAAAAAAACTGTTGCTACAAATTGAATGACTTTTTCTTCCTCATATAATAAAAAAAAGTTAATATACATAATGGTTAAAATTCGAAATGCATATACATAAGTTATTAATAGAAACAATACTCTTAGGAACATTTAATATGATTTGTATATTTCTTCTATATGAATTTTATAAGCAGAATTATTATTGATTTATTAATTTTTTTCAAGAAAAAAAAAAGGAGGGGGTTATTGTATTGTATTTCATCACAATAATTGATTGAATTTTTTTTAAATTTTTCATTTCATTGACGATATAATATAATTTCACTTTGCTTGAAGTATCGTCTAGCATCTTCATCAATCAGTACCAAAGATAAGAAAGTTCTTGTAGAAAACTTCTTATTTACATCTCTATATGTTGGTGTCAAATCGAAACCTCCCAAAAACAATCTTATAGGAATTGTTTCGCCACGCACTGGAGCACCATCCATAATTTCAAACCGAACAAGGGTCTCAGACTCACTAAGCTGGTTAGGAGGCGACCCGACCGTTTCGCGACGAATGATCGATAGCTCCATGTGTTTGATTTTCAATCTAACAAGAAGGAAATAGATTCTGCCAACAATGACGTCCTTAAGATGGTAGCGCGACTTGGAGTACTCAAACTCGATGTGAAGACAGTCTTCGATGCCGACGTCCATCTTGATGGAGGATATGGAGTCTGGGTTGTTGCGGTAGCTGTATACCCAGATGTCCTTATCTCGCACAACATCTGCCATCCGTCGGAAAACCGTTACGCGAATGTAGTAGCGGAGTCGTACATTCGTTCCGTTGTATGATTCATATTGTTTTTCTACATTTTTGAATTCAAAGTCAAACGTTTCAGGGTGTCGGAGTTCGGCAGGAGCTGCTAGTTCCTGACCAAGTGATAAGAAATCGTCATGAACGCCACGGTCATTATGCATTTCTATTTATAAATGTATAAATAAATTGTTAGTAAGAGAAAGTTGGATAAAATATATAAATCAATGAGATGATAAAAAATAACTCACCTATACTTCCAATAAATTGGACTTTGATACCTGTGTGTTCTAACTTTTTGCCATCCTTTGGTCGAATTGTCACAGTTCCTTTGACACTTTCGCCATCAAGGTATAATGGATACTTTTCTCTTCGTCCTTTTTCTGGAGATTTGATTTCAACATGTTCTCTTTTATCTTCTCCTGCTAATCGGATTTCGATGTCTAAAGGATGCTTAAAAAATAATGACATTTTTTATCTGGAAGGAGTAATAGTTGTAGTAGTAGTAGTAGTAGTAAACACTGTGTTTTGTAGGGGAAAGAAAGGTTGGGTATATATGATGGCGTTAAACTGCTGAAAGAAAAACTAAATCTAGAAAGTCTTTTAATCGATAAATACAAGATTGTGTTCTCGTTTTTTAATTGACAGTGAATTTCGAAATAGATAGAATCGAAGTATTGTTGGTTTTGTCTGCAAAAAAAAGGGTAATAACGTAATTTTACAAGTTCTAATGGAATCGTTAATTGATAACAATTTTATAATAGAATTGAAGTTTTAATTATAATAAGAAACCAAAGCTTAAATTCTGGATGGAATTCTATATTGAATAATAGTCTATTTCAATTATCCTTAAATGTATATACCTTGATGATGGTTATCAAGATTAAATTTGAGTAGAAAATACTGGTAGTTGCTCGAAATAATACGGGTACTTTGGTTGTCGTTGTTTTTTTGTTTCTGTTTTTTTCAAAACAATTATAAAACGCCTAAATTGTACGATGTTTTAGATGGCGAGTACTAGACTATTGGTGATAAATAGAATGCGGTTTAGTGATTAAAATGACTAGTAGTGCGATTGCTGGAAAAAGAGAGAAGTAATGAAAAAAATAACGTATTGATTACGAGTAACGGAGTTTTCTCTTTAGATTGATGGCTGGTTCTTTCTCACAGAAGTTATTACATTTCACTTTAGCATTGTGTAATTAGTACCTCTGCTGACAAATATTTGACACATCATTATTCATCCAAAAGACATCATCTTGGACTACATATTTGGTGCAGGTGATTCTAGTGCTTTCCGCTAACAAGCACTAAAGAAATGCCTAATGCGACGCTCTGCTGCTAGGCGAAAAGCGTTTTAATGTTCATGTCAATCCTATATACACTATACAGCCATACATACCCACATGGGCCTAAATAATATATCGCCCTAAGACATCAAGTCCCCCCAAAACTCTTTTTCATCCAATTTTACTTGCATCAGAGTACATCAAACCTTCAATGCCTTCAGGGTTTGGGCTCTCTTACACATTTCATACATTTACTATTTTCATAGTGTTTGCCTCTTAGTTTAATACGCACAATTATTTAATATCAGTAACCTAAGCTTTTCCTAAAAAAATAAAAATAAGATCTATTTAATGTACCGATTCAAGTGTAATAATTTACATTTATCTTTAATTTCTTTTGGTTAAAAACAATATTGTCAATGATTTCCATATAAAATTATTGGTCTTGTTAGTTTTTTAGACAAAAATCCCGATATTTCTAGTGATTTCATTGTTGTAGAGTTGTTTGTAGTAATAACATCAGTTACCCGGCTTTAGAAATCGAAAAACTCTAGATGTTCCATCATTTCTTTTGCCATTGGACGTTAGCAATTTAGGACTTTTTTTTATTGAATCAAAACGGATTAAATATATCTATTTATTCTCTTAGAAATAAAAATAAAAAACAAGTAAAATCTTACCTCAATATGGCGACCTTTTATCGAGGAATCCCGGCTACGTCAGAAAGCATCAAACGTTCTCAAGAAAAGCAACTTTCAAAATACAAACTTCCAAAAAATTTTAATATTAAAGTTGACCTTGCTAAAGTAAACAAAGATGTAATGACCTCGTGGATTTTAAAGAAGGTAAGAATATTTTTATGTTCAATTCTATTATTTTTTATTTTTTTTACAAATACAAATATTTTTTTTTTTCGTTAATTCGTTTATTAATAAACTTGAAATCAAAAATTCAGTGCAGGAAAACTTACATCTTTGTGTGTACCAATTGTTTATAGCCAGTAATAATTCTTATGCTACAATACAGACACTTTTACATTTATAATGAAGAAAGAATCAATTCATTATTGTTAGTGAACTCTCAAGAGGCACCTCCGATGAAGCAAAATATTATACTATTATATACGCGTTAACTGCTAATTTTTTTCATGATTTTTTTATTTTTTTATTTTTTATTTTTTATTTATACTAACATGAACTTTTAATATGATTAGCTTGATGAATATCTGCCAGATGACGAAATTGTAAGTTCTTACGTACTCGAACTTTTGTTTGATAGTCCTGAGGGTGCCTTTTCTGACATACGATCAAGCTCTTCCAGCAAAGTGAAAAGTGAGTCAAAGTCAGATATTAGTCAAACTTCTATCAGTTCGACTGGTGTTTCAAGATTTCCTGATATAAAGTCAATTCTCATACAGCTTGAATCGTTTTTAGGTGAAAAAGATGCACTAAAGTTTTGCTCAGAACTTTGGACGTTGCTATTAGATGCCCAAGAGAACTTTGAAGCCACCGGTCATGGAATTCCACAAAAGCTTATTGATGAAAAGAAAAATCAACTAAATGAAATTAAAAAGGAGCGAGAGATAAAGTTGGAACGTTCAATCATGGAGGAAGAGAGATATCAGGAACGACAAAAAAGAATGTCTGACTTACGCAATGCCTCTTCAAGACAACACAATGAGAATTACAGAGAAAGAGATGATGATTATAGCGATAAAGATGATACTAAAGAACAGAAAATCAAACGTGAAAAAGGCCATTACTCATCTGACGACTCATACTACGAGAGAAGTAGAAGATCAAGAAAATATGAAGCAAGAGATTACAGGGATTATAAAGAGCGTGATAGATACTCTAATGATGACAGAGACTACAGGAGAGGGGGAAGATATGATGATGATGAAACCTATAGAGACAGTGATAGGGATAGAGATAGTGAAAGGGAAAGGGGAAGAGAAAGAGATCGATCTTACGACAGGTATCGAAGCTCAAGAAGAGAGAATAGAAGAAGAGACACAGAGTATGATTCTAGGCGCAGAAGTAGATATAGGGATAGTAGTTCAGATTCTGAAACCGATCTAGAGGCCGAAAATCGCCGACGCAGACGAGATAGGCGTGGTTCTATAAGTGATTCTGACAGCGATGATGAACGTAATTATCGTAGGCGGCATTCTTCCCACAGGCGAAAACATAGAAGCAGAAGCCGGTAAACCTTTATTTTATGAAAACTGTTGCACTAAATTTAATAATTTTTTGGTAATATTTATCTAATATGTATTTTTCCTCTTAATAGAAATCTGAAAATAAAATCTGTAAAAACATTTGTAATATGACAATTGATTTTGAGAATACCATTGTTACATTTTATTTATTTTTAGTCTAACATACATGTATGAAGATATCTCAAAAACATTAAACATCAAAATATTATATAATATTTGAACTATAGGTTTAATTTGCTTTCAACCATTGAAATGATAATGAAAATTGAATTCTTGATAATTTTATCTAAAATACATCTATAGAACTATAAAAAAGATAAAGATAAAATAATAAAATTAATAAATAAAAATGAAAACTAGAATCAATAAGAACACTAGATATTTCAAAGACTAGATATTTCAAAGTATACTAGAGGGTTGCTTTAGTTTGTTTGTTTCTTTCTTTAATCGGTCAAATGGAAATTTTTTGAATGGCTTCAACGTCCACCTCATATGTGCTGATAAATTCTGTTGCTGAGGGGAAATAGCAATGATACTGAAAAGTTGGATTCTCAACCCTTTCAATGTATTTGGCGTACCAAAGCTTGTCAAGCGATTGAGACTGTCTCGAAATGTCTTCTGTAACCTGAATTATTTGAAGTGTTTGATGATCAAGCAATTTTCGAAATCTTGAAGCCTCAAACGCATTTCGATGGCCAACTGTTTGAAGATATTTGATTTTTGATAGTTTGGCAATCTCGTCACACAATGCTTCATAGAATGAGTATAGAAGAACAGATCTAAGGCCAGGGGTAAAAAAAAAAAAAAAACTTACAAACGAATATGGATTGTCAATCTCATGGAGTTCTGAAGCTCTTTTGAGAACTTGTTTACATCAACAACCTTGTCATTGGTCCACAACTGCTTCCTAATCATGGGCAAATTTAGATATGTCAGTAACTCGTCTTAGGAAACTTCAGCTTCTGCCTCCTCAATGGCGTCCAATTGCACCTGTCCTGCTATAAATCTTGCATTCAACTGGTGAAGACGATCAATAATATATCTGTTTTCTGGGTTGTTTGAATCGGTAATTTAATGATCATATATTTTCTTGCTAAGCCAACGAACGGATAACTTTTCCAAATTGGTAAATTTATGTATGTTTTCTACAAAAAAACAAAAGCTAAAAAAAGCAAGTAAGTCGAATGTTCAAACAAACTATGTTCGGTCCATGAATCATCATAAAGCTTGACATATCCAGACCGTACAAGATATTAAACATAGATAATTTGCGTAGACGTGGAAAAAGGCAAGGAATATAAGGTGTCACATATCTAACTCCGTGATTTCTGCTTGTTTGGTTAAACATAGCTGAGATAACCTGAGGAACTGACATAGAAAAGTCTTCGAATTATGTTTCAACTAAATTGAAATTGTCAATGTTTACGAAAAATTTGAATGTCTTGATTGAATGTGGAGTATATCGGCAAGCCGAGTAGTTTTGTGGCTTATAACTGCATTGATGCATAGTTTTCAAATGCTCTAAATGTGACAGTTCTTTCAATGATATCATAAATTCTTTGTAAAGACTGTGAGGTAAGTGTGGATATACCCAAAATGTCAATTTTTTTAAACTTTTCAACGACATGATTTTCTTGGTTACCATTGGCATTTGATTTGATAGATTCATACCGTAAATAACTAGACTAGTTAATCCTTCATGGCTTACAGAAGGATCAAAAAAGTTAGACTCTTCAAAAGCTACTATCTAGTATTTTTTAATTTTGAAGCGGTTGCCAATATTGATAGAAACAATTGTGCCTGAAAAACGGTTACTAGCTTTAGTTGAATTTCCAGACGCCCACAAACGCTGTTCTATTGGAAAAAGCTCAGTGCTAGACGTGATATATGAAAAATTTCTGACACAAACTTTGTCAACAGTTACCGTATCGAAGTTGGGAAAGTGCTTACAATTACTAAGCGAAAGGGGATCTGTAGCTTTTAATGATGATTTAAACATTTTTATATGGAAAATATACTCGCGCTTGAGCCACTTGTACTGTTTAGGATTCATGATACCATGTTCAGGAACTTAGCGCTAAAAATAAATTTCTGGTAGGATAAAAGATCTTTTCGTTATATCTGTGACCACAATGCACCCCCAAGTAAATGGGTTAAACTTTTCACGAGTCACTGAACTCATTCTTGTGAGGTTGATATGATCAGCAGGTGTCAGATATGAACTTAGGAGAACATAAAACTCTGGTGGCAAATGGTTCAAGCTGAGATTAGCAGTAGATGAATCTGCTGGGGTAGAAGCTATTGAAAACAAAGAGATATCTGCTGAAATAGAAACTAATGGGGGGTAAATAAATTGTTGTTCTCATCTTTGAAGATTGGTTGAAAACTGGAGTTAAAACAAGTGTGTGATTGTTGGTATTAAAGGGATAAAAAAGAGAATAAGGACACCTTGAATGAAGTCAATGTTGAAAAAAATAAGTTAAGACTTTATAGCACTTTTAAAAATATAAAAAAATATGAAAAATAGAATTAAAATGTTAATTGTTGAAATATATATATATATATATATATATATATATTTACAGCTTCAACCTCATTAGGACCCCTGATAGTTTTGAAACAATATTATTTTAATACATTTCCATGTACAAAATTTGCTATCATCATTTGGTTGTTTTTAGGTAATACTTAATTTGTTTCCTTGAAACAAACTTTACTTAGCAAATATTTTCAAGTTTTTTTTTTTTTTTTCTATGTAATTTTTGTTTCTTAAAAATATAATAAACATAATACAGATCAAGTTATTGTCAAGATATATTAATTTTGATATAGAAATTTGTTTCATTATTAAAGTACCCTTTTATTAGAGAGCATCTTGAGTTTAAAAAAAGTATCTGGTAGTGTTTTCATTTTTTGAAAGCTTGAAGCCATGACTTGGTGCGGCATCAAGTATAGTTTGATATCAGTAACAAATAGAATATGGAAGACTTAAAACAAAAAAGTAAAGCATAAATCAAACATTGGGTTATATGTAAGATTTGGATTTTTTTCCGTTTTGCAAGTCAGAGAAAAGTGTTTTGAAGCCTCCAGTGACATAAGTTTGTTTTATATATAAAGTAACTTGTGTTTAAACGCTAAACAGGACAAAGCTTCTGTTACGGAACAAAATTTTAGAAAGGTTTTCTTTTACTAGTCATGTGAACACTGTCTACAAAGTTACTAATCCTAGAGTTTATAACGGATCCTAACTATTCTCGCCAATTTTAGTTCCAAAATTTATCAACCTCTCTAATTGCTTTAAAATTTATAATATAACAATTGACATAATGGCATTTATTATCCAGTATTCTAACAAAATGATACTTTTTGTGGAAAATAAAATATAAATCTAAAAAAAAAAGACAATTGAAATTTTGCTCAACTTGAAAAAGGGACATGTTTTCACAGAGGTTAAAATTCCGCTGGACTAATCTGTTTTAAAAAGGTTCCAAAACTTGAATATATCCAAAATTTTTATCAATCTATTTTGTTGTTGTTGTTTTGTTTTTTTTTAAATATATAAAACTTGAAATTTTAATAGAAAAATATTGCTGCAGCTTAGTACCTAGATAAATTAAACATTGAAATGTTTAAAAGGCTATAACTAGTCAATATAATAAAGCTTTCTTTATTTTAAAACAAGAAGCTGCTTTGTATATATATTTATATATTTTATATATTAACTTGAGGTTGAGTGAAACTTTTCTAGTCGTTTGCACCATTCTGCCCATTAAAAGTATGATTTCTCAGCGGGTAGGGATTCTAAAATACTTACTACGGCAAGTAGTATCGTGTAACAATAGTGTTTTTTAATAACAAAACCTGTGATATATTTTTAAAAACTTAATTCTGATTTTTTTTTTTTTTTTTTT
>CBXB010000005.1:342316-357236 GCA_000817185.1 Magnusiomyces clavatus CNRMA 12.647
ATATTTTTTTTTTTTTTTTTTAGAGGGGGTTATGAGATAGCACGGCTTTACATTTAACATGTGTGCCCACAAAGCTTCTACATTCAAAGTTTGTCTACACAGACCGTCAGAATATTAAGGCATTTAATTGTACATCTATTTTACAACAAAGTTTCATAAAATACTTGAAAAATCTATAAATAAATTACCTCGTGATGTCAAACGTATATATATATATATATATATATATATATATTTTTTAAAAAAACTAATCGCTTTTTGAGTCTTGAGCATTGAGTTTTTTGAACTTTTTGAGCATTTGCTTTTCTTTCTTGTGCTTTCTCTTTTCCCACTTGCGCTTGAATGTGTTATAATACTTGATATATGCAGACCTCAGAGGAATAATCATTACCAAGATCGCAACTCCAAGAGTAAACAATATTGCAACCTTCCAGAAAAACTTTGTACCCTTTTCGAGCTCAGAAAATCCTTCAAAATTCATTCCGAAATAACTAGCCCAAAAGGTCAAAGGCATAAAGATTACATTGACATAACTTAATTGGTTAATACTCTCTCCACTCTGATAAAAAATCGTATTGAAAATCATGTCAATGATGTTTTGTGTATTTTCATACATCATATCCAAGTCCTGAGTATATGAAAACAAATGATCAGCAATATCATTCATATACAACTTAGCCAGAGGAGATATTGCCGTTCCTCCCTCAATTATTTCATTGTTATTGAAAGCAGGTGAAAAGTCGCGAACCGGTAAGTGTTTTTTGTCATTGGCTGCTGTTAATCTATAAGAGCTCATCTTGGGTTTAACGTCGTAGGGCTGTCCAAATGGGTTTATGGATTTCAGTCTGCCAATTATATTAGAATCGTAGGAGTGTCTCATCATTGATGCACCAGACTCAATAGGAACCAATTGTAAATCAGAAGGTGTTGGACCTGTTGTAGTAAAGGCGTGTGGAGTAGATCCTGGTGACCGTTTTGCTGGAATATGATCTCTCAAAGATTGTACCAGTGATGATATAGGGGCAATTGTACTTTTAATTAGCGAAAGCTCGGCTGCCATCACATGCAGATCTTGTGTATGTGCCATAGATGGTGAAAGCATGGCATTGACTTCAAGTTCCATAAAGCGGCGGCGGTATGCAGTGATAATGGGTTGAATCTGATCTACAATAATATCCATGATTGCCTGTAGCAGCATAGAAGGGTCACAAGAAGCCCTCAGCATTGTAGATTTTGTAGCAATACGAGAAAGCAAAGGCCTTTCTATGTCAGATGCTGACCTTTCAAAAAACGAGATCACAGTGTTTTGATTAGTTAGAAATAACGACACTTGCTCAACACCAACAGCTCTTTTGTATTCTGCAAGTGGTCTTTTGTTGACCATAAACTCTAATGAATTTAAGGGTTTTGATGAAGAGAAATGCTTATCTTTCCAATCGTAAATGGTTTTTTCTGTTTGTGCAGCTAGTTTCGATGATATTGACTTTCCACTAATGTTGCTAGATGTGCTGGATATGGTGTTGGTGGACCCAGTACTATTAGCTCGACGCCTTGTGTCATAAGTAGATCGAGATTTGTGTGTTGAGGCACTGCTTGAAAACTCTTTTTCATCATGTTTTAAATTGTTGATTCTTTCAGCTACATTAGATTTAATTGAAGAAATAGTGGATAAAGAGTGATGATCTTCTGACTGATTGTTGGAATCAGATTTGATAGAAATCAGTTTATGCATTGGCAGGACACAAAAAGTGTGACTTAAATACATATCTGCCTTGGTTCTTTGGGGAATGTCGACCATGTCTTCAATTGCCAAACGATGTAAGTCAAATTTTTGCGAAATGGCAGAAATTGCCTCCCAAGACAACCCATTTACAGAGATCCATCTTACTTTGGACCACGCAGGTTTGTTGTTCAAATGAAAATAAAAATCCTTTCTATTTTTTTCCTTGATTTCGTCTTCTTTAGTTTGTGCTTTTGGTTTTTCACTTCCATTTTCGTCTTCTTCGTCTGCATTATTCTCAGGATAAACTTCAATCTGAATAACGCGATACCTGCTTGCGTTATAGTCTACAATAGTAACTACAGACCCAATGCTTTGTAGCATTACATCTGTTGTTCGAATATCAATGCCAGGATCCCAACCCGCACGCTTTCTAGCAACGGCAGCCGATGTAGTATTCACGGAATACTGACGATGAGACTTATGTTTTTTGTTCCTTTTTCTATGATGAATATTTTTCTTTTTAAACTCAGAATTTTCAACTTTGTCATTTTTTTTATTGTCCTTGTCAGATAAAACATTGTCAGCGTTTTCGACTTCCGAATCAGTCGAAACAATATTTACTCCATCTTCTTCAATCTTTACTCTCATTTGATGGTCTGAGGATTCAGAGTTTTCAGAGTTGCCGTCATTATTATTATTTTGAGTCGTATCATCAATTTGAAAGGGTTTGTCTAAAGGTTTATTCTTTATGTTTTCTGAAGATATTTTATTTAGCATAATTCCTTGGGGCATTTCTGCATCAGAGCCTACTCCAACTACTGCCTCTATGCTATCTTCGCCGTCCAAAGAACCATCAGTAGTGCTTGTAGAATTATTCTTTTGATGCTTATTATGGTCGCGTATAAACATACCAACAACACTTTTCTTACCTTTCCCCTTGTCTGTTACGTCTACTTTAGACTTATCTTTTCCATCATATTCCTGGTCGGCGTAATAGGGAGTTTCTTCTTTATCACTGTCGTCAGTGTAACTCTTTTTTTTATTTTTGTTTGAGCTTTGAATTATTTGCTTCATTTTAATTAAAGCGCCCCTTAAACTTCGGTCACTGCTACCGCTAGAGCTTTGGTAGCTTCTAGTGCTGTTTTGACTTCTAGCACTATCAACGCTATCCATGCTATTTCTCATTTTTCTATTGTCGTAGTTTCTTGCAGATGCATTATTCGTATTTGTGTGTATCGTAGGTAATATAGGATTTTTGTTGAGGGTATTATTGTCAAGCTGTGATTCTTGAGGTAAAGAGCCTGGAATCTCAGTAGAAAAGTTTTTTAAACTGTGAGAACTAGCGCCAAATGAAGCATCATAATAATTGTTCTCTAAATCACTGTCAACGTTACTCGTAGAAGAAGCTGTGTTAAATTTACGATTATGAGGTTTTTTAGGAGTACTGTGAAAATCTTCATTATTCCCGGAACTAACAAATTTGTCTGTATTTGTGCTTTTGCTCCCTCTATTGCGACTGTTGCTGCTGGTCCTTCTTCTTCGCCGTCTGTGTGCTTTTCGTGATAGATGGGTTAATCCAGAGGCAATGGAATCTTCAGATGATGAAGACGAGGATGATGTCGTTGACGAACCAGAGGAAAGAGTCGATTCACTGCTATCTGAGCTGAAAAATGCATTCTCTACTTCATCATAAGGAAGGTCAACATAGGCAGAATCAAAAACAAAAGTTCTCGGATGGTTTTTATGTTTTGAATGGCTACTGCTACGCCTGCTCTTAGGCTGAGAGAACGACATAGTAAATAGTGCGTATTTACAGAGAGAATATGTGTGATTCTTGTTTGTAAATAGTTACTAAATTTCTAATAACTTCAGTTAAGTGTAGCATTTGAGAATATATGTTGTTTTCAGTGAAGAATATAAATGTAAATAAGATGAGTAAAGTAAAAAATAAAAAAAATATTTACGTAACACAAAACCATACGGCTAAAGAATCTCAATATTTTGGCATAAAAGTAAAAAATATAGTACAAAAAAAAAAAAAAAAAAAAAAAAAAAAAAAAAAAAAAAAAAAAAACTTTAAAATAATTAAAAACGGCTACAAAAAGCTTTTTTGAAATAATAAGAATGATGGTTTGTAAACTTGAAATAGGCAAGAAGTAAACTTTCTCTTATTAAAGCATTTTATTTATTATAATTTTATTCAGCTGTTCAGTAACCTTAGTTGAAAACGGTTATTTTTGTAATTTTTAAATTTTTTAAATCTACAAATAGAGTAGAGTTAATGTAGTTAATGTGTTAAAGTCTGACGTTTATTACTTTGATTATATATAATAGTGTTATTATTTTGTATATTTAAAAGATTTTTTTTTTTGTTTGAATTAATTAGTCCAACTCTTATAGATATGATTTGCAAAGTTTTGGTAAATGTATTTATTCAAAGGCTGAAACAAAAGTATTACCTATCTATCAATTCAGCATTAAATCTCACCAATATCAGAAGTAAAACTTTACATATTCAAGTTCTTACAATTGAATTTTTTTTTTTTTAGCAAACTATCAATAAACTTGTTTTGTTTGTTAAAGACCTTCAAATAGCATTTCCAAGTCAAGATTTGTGTCGTGATTCACTGAACACTACAACTAAAAAAAAAGGAAGATCTTGAAAACTTGAGCAATTCATTAAAAGGCTCAAAGAACCCCCTTTCTCAATTCCTAATTCAAAAAAAATTTACTAGTCTTAAGATCTTCAACAAAAAAAAAGGGTTTTAGTTTGTTTTAAAAAGCACTTTTAAGCTATTGCTCAGCCAAACCTTACCCGGAGTCATCATGCTCATTTCGATTATGTAATAAACATAAATTACTTAATTCAATTAATGGCCATAATTTCAGTTGCTTTTTTTTAATTTTTTATTCCCATACCGCCAACTGCTTTTTTTACTGCAATTTCGCTCTTTTATTTTATATAGATCTTCAATCACCACCATCACCTATATAGTCCTAATACTGTCATAACATTTGATTTTCTTTTTTTTCTATCTATCTCTTCAATCTAAATCATTAATATTATCATCATTATCATACATTTTATATTTACATTGACTAAAAGGACATCTCATAGAGCATCCCTTCTTATTCTTTCTCATCTGTAATATAAAAAAAGAATAATCTCTACTGTGTCATCAATATTTAAACTCAAATTCAACCTGCATATATAACTAAATTATTTACAATCAAATCAAACAACATATAGGCATACACAATGTCTGAACAAAATAAACATGCAGATGTGATGCCTTCATTATCTTCCAGCAGCGCTGGTCGCATTGGTCGCTACCAAATTATTAAAACCCTGGGTGAAGGTTCCTTTGGTAAAGTCAAGCTGGCTTACCATTTGGCCACTCATGCTCGTGTCGCGCTTAAGATCATAAACCGCAAAACTCTAGCTAAGAGCGACATGCAGGGACGTGTTGAACGAGAAATTTCCTATCTACGTCTTCTGAGACACCCCCACATTATCAAACTTTATGACGTTATAAAATCCAAGGACGAAATCATCATGGTTATTGAATTTGCTGGAAAAGAGCTTTTTGACTATATTGTCCAAAGAGGATGCATGTCTGAAGACGAAGCACGCCGATTCTTCCAGCAAATCATCTCTGCTGTTGATTACTGTCACCGTCACAAAATTGTTCATCGTGACTTAAAGCCTGAAAACTTACTTTTAGATGACAATCTTAATGTCAAAATCGCAGATTTCGGTCTTTCCAATATCATGACAGATGGTAACTTTTTAAAAACAAGCTGCGGTTCACCAAATTATGCTGCTCCTGAAGTCATCTCGGGTAAATTGTATGCAGGTCCCGAAGTCGATGTCTGGTCATGCGGTGTTATTTTATATGTAATGCTATGTGGCCGTCTTCCTTTTGATGACGAGTTTATTCCAGCTTTATTTAAAAAGATTTCAAATGGTGTTTTCGTGATTCCTAGTCATGTTTCTGAAGGCGCTAGACACTTACTCAAGCGCATGCTGGTTGTCAATCCTTTAGATCGTATTACGGTGAGAGAAATTATTCAGGATCCTTGGTTTTCTGTCAATTTGGACCCATCACTACTTCCTCCTGATATGAGAGAGGAGCAAGAGCGACAGAGAGCTGCAGAGCTTGAATCTTCGTCTAATCCTTCTTCTGCCCCAGGAAGTGGTGGAATAGAGCCAATTGATGATACTCTCGTTGGTGCCCTTGGAAGAACTATGGGATATTCCAAGGAGCAAGTCTACGAAGCTCTTCGTCATCAAGACGGGGATGGTTCTGAAATTAGAGACGCTTACCAACTGGTAAAAGATAATCGTCTTATGGGGAACGCTGCAGTTCGTCAAGGCGAGATGGACCGCTATCTTGTCGAAGATTCTTCTACTGAAGAAAATCGATTGAAGCAGCAACAGTATCAACAAATGCTTGCACAACAACAAATGTATCAGTCTCATGGATTGTCGAGTCCAAATCCAAATGGTATCCCCAATTCAGCAGCCCAATCCCCAGCATCAATGTCTGGGTTGGGCTCTAGGCCTCATTCCTCATCCTTTTCTAGAGAAAATCCACCAGCTCTTACCTTTGACAGAATGCAATTGCCAAGTGCTTTGGACATTGGTGGTCACAAAACACCTCATACCACTATAGCGGTTCTTCCAACATCTCTCCCCGCATACCATAGAGCAAGCATGATTGCTTTAGGCTCCTCTAACATGAGACGATTAAATCCAGTAACCACTAAAAAATCCAAAACTAGATGGCATTTTGGTATCCGTTCACGATCCTATCCATTGGACGTAATGGGAGAAATATATCGGGCTTTGAAGAATCTTGGTGCCGAATGGGCTGTTCCAAACGAGGAGGATCTCTGGACTATCCATGTTAGATGGAAATGTGTATTACCAAAGTCAGTTAAGCGAAGGAAGCTTGGAGAAGAAGACGAGGACGAAGACCAAAGCATGACAGACACAAACACCATTCTCAGCGAAAAGCGGGAAGCTTCTAATATAGCACTAAATCAAATGTCTGAGCAAGCAGCAGGCGAGCAACAAAATGCTCAGCAAGGCTCGAATGACGATGCTATGAATATATGCGAAGACGAGTCAAAGGCTATCCAGTCAGAGGCAGCTCCAGCCCCAGCGCAAAACGAGGAAGACGCATCTATGCCTCCTCTCGCTCCATCTGTAAGTCAGAAACATCGCGTCGAAGAAGATTTTGAGGAGGACTATGTTGCTGGCGAGGAAGAGACCGAGCTGATGAAGATGCGCATCCAATTGTACCAAATTGAACAGAACAACTATCTTGTTGATTTCAAGTTTGATGGGTGGGAAGAAACTACTCCATCAAAGAAGGCTTCTTCTTCACGTAAACCGTCTACCTCATCTACAGCTAATAAATCCACACCTGCGGCTGCTGCCTCATCTAGCAGTTTTGCTAGTAGTAATAGTAGCAGCAGCATGACACCTTCAGCAACTGCGGCTGCAAGAAGTGCAGCTGCCGATGTTCGTAAGGACAAGTCGGAATTTGATACATTTTCTGCGTATCCATTTTTACATCTTGCTACTAGATTGATTATGGAGCTAGCAGTCAATAGTCAAGCCCAATAGTTTATATATAATGTTTTTTTGCTGTTTTTTTTTTTTTTAGAAGAAAGAAGAAAAAAAAAAAAATTAAGTAAAAACAAAAATAATGGTTGAAATTTATTGTTGTAATTTGTTTGTGTTTTTCGTTTTTTTGTTTTTTTTTACAAATATAAAAAAATATATATATTTTTAATGATATACAGAATGCAATTCTTGAATGTCAGAAACAACTTCTTTCATAAGTTTTTTAAAGTATAAACGTTCTTCTGATTCTCGTAGTCTTGGTAACGGATCGTACATCAAATAAGCAGCAACGTCACTAGGGTTTCTGAGCCCAGCAGTCCCAGACTTTGCATGATTTGCGTCAACTCTTGCACCATGCCCATTGTTTCCAACTACCGACGTAGTTGTCGCGTACTGGTAGAGCGACAGCGTCTGGTACCCTTCTCTAATGATCGACGTGATTTGCTGAGAATTCATCTGCTGCTTGCTGCTCTTGTCCGTGAGCACGCTTTTCGGCAGCAGCGCCGCGTAGTGGTTGATGGCCGCCTGGAGCACAGTCATCGAGGGCGACTTGTTGTTGGACAAGGTGTTTGCAAAGATTTTCTGCAGCTTGATCAGGCTGTCAGATCCCTCAATGATTTTGTAAAAGAGGTCGTCGTAGTCGTCGCCGTTGCCCATAAAGCTGTTGCCGTTGATCAGCGAAGTGGCCAGAATGAGGACAATCAGGTTGACAATCTCAGAGTATTCGGCAGACCCTTCCTGGCCAGGCGTTTCTACTGGCCCGTGGTTGCCGTTCAAGTTGATGGTAGAGCTCGTTGGAGTGCTTGCTCCAGAAGACGATGACGATGAGGACGAGTGTTGAGAAGGTTTCGGATGAGAGTTGATGAAACGGACCAATGACATGAGCGTTTTCCAAAGCTCAGACCAGTGGTATTTGACGTGGAACTTGGCTTGTCGTAAGAAATGAATCGTTTGAAAAAGTGTAGTCAAAGCGAGGACATACATGTCTACGTCCAGCGCTCGCTTCATGTTGTATCTAAGGGCGCATTGCAATGCATCCAAAAGGGCTTCAATCAAGAGTCTACCTTGATGTGGCCCTGAAGAGGAGGACGACGACAAAGATGCCTGGCCACTTGTGTCAGTCACAAGAGGTAGATAGGGGGCCCGTTGTCTAGCAACAATAATAGAAGAGGTTCTCAAATCGTCGTCTACAAGAAGTGATGGCGTTTTTGAAGAAGATGCATTTGCGGCAATGGGTGACTCAACAATGATCCGAAGAATCAAAAGGCAAAGTCTTGAGTACAAGGCTGCCCTAGTAACCTTGTGCTGGTTTTGGAAAAGAAAAGTGCAAAGAGATAGAAACGTAGCAAATGGAGGCGATTTGTTTTGCAAAGATACAGCAGCAGCATTGGCTGCTTCAGAGGATGATGGCAAAGCTGGACATTCTAATAATAGCCTAGCATAAACTTTATTAAGAGAAATAGCTTCATAGGTGGCAATTGTCAGAGACATGATCTGTAAGGGTAACTTAGAAGATATGGTGATATCTTTCCCAGCAGCCCCATCCCCCTGAGATGACGTATTGTCAATAGATGGTTGTTGTTGCTGTTTACGACCAAAGCCAAACCAAAATGCAATTGAAGATAAGGGAGATGAAATTTTGGATGCTGCTGTAGTTTGTTCCTGAAGGTATTGATCTAGACAAATCTGCCACACATGGCCGGATGCTTGGATAGTTTTGATCATGCTGTCTTGGTCGACAAAGTCGCCTAGCCTAACTCTATACGGGTTATGGGTTTCCATCTTTCCAAAAGTTGCTAAAAGGCCTATTAATGAAAATGCATCGCCTACATAGAGATCAGAGTTTGACGAATTAATAAACGCTATAATGGACACAAAAAGGTCTCTATTCATGAAATAAGTTCCTAATGAAATGTTGTAGGATCCTCCAGCAACAATGATTGCGGTTCGGATAGCATTAACTTGAGCCGCGAGCTCCTGCTGTGCAGCATATTCGGCATTTTGTTGTTTACCGCTGTTGTTGGACAATGACACAAAATCGCCTCTAATAATCGTATTTAGATTGTCCAAAAACTTGAAAAATATATCGTCAATGGCATCGTATCCAGCCAGTAGCGATATGAGGTTGGAACTCTTTGAAACAAACTTTTTTTCAAACAATGACTGGAAAAAGACTGACAACATTGATAATGAATTGTTTATAACGTTGAGATTGTTAAGAGGCGGACTCAAGTGTATCACGCATTGTCTAAAAAACTCTCTTGTAACTTCTTTCCGCTGCAGCAACTTTTCAGCTGAAATCTGAGATAGCAATTGAGAAAGAGCAACTTTGTTACATCTCAATAAAAAAAGTTCGACCCAAAATCCCTTTGATTTTAAAAGTTCTGTTGATTCCTGTTTATTTATTTTTTTATAGTATGTGGTTTATGATTTTATATTTGTTTTTTATTTTAAATCATAACCCCTCATCAATTCATAATAAAATTAGATAAATCATTTCCCAGTTTTTTAAATTTTAATTTTTTTTTTGTTCAAAATACTTACCGACAGAAATAGGTCTTCATATAATGATAAAACCTTTGGACGTAAAACTCCAGCATCTACTCTAACTAATGGTGATTCTAAAGATGTTGACATGATTCTCTTAATAAAATCAAAAAAGTTTAGAAAAAAAAGATAATTGTATCAATTAATAAAATAGGAGGTGAAATTAAAAAATAAATAAAAAAGTTGTTACATAGCATTTTATGTGTGATAATTATAGGTACGCCATTATAATAATAACATTGCAAAAAAAAAATTATATTTTCACTCCGATGCCGGGAATTGAACCCGGGTTTGCCCGGTGAGAGCGGACCGTGCTAGCCACTACACTACATCGGACTTCTTATAATCTAAGTTACTATGAATATTATATACAATATATAATAACCTTTTCCATTACAACTAAAACTAATATAATAATAAATTTTTTATTTCATTTAAACCATATTATCCTAAATTTTTGAAAATATATATATATATATATATTTACTGAGTAAAAAATATAAATAATAAACCCATATAAACTAAAAATAACTATATAGCTGTTTTTTTTTTTCTTACTTCATTCGATTTTTTGATAAATATGCAATCGTTTTTTTGTTTGTGCTCCCACTCTCTATCTAATCAATATCAAGCTGTTCTTTGATTTTTTCCAATCTCATTTCTGTCAATTTGACAGCTTCCCTCAATAACTGTGAATCTCTGTCATTGATTGCTTTTTTTTCTCTTTGGCGACGCCTTTCAACTTTGACGCTATCGCTTTCGCCAAAATCGTCACCTTCAAAAGATCGCTTTTTAGGATTGGCATCTTCATTATCATCAGTGGATTTGGAGTTAAGTTCAGGGAAATCGTCAACATCTAGACGTGCCAAACGCTCAGCGTTCTTTTTGCCAACCACTTTGCTACGATCTTCAATCCACTTCCACAATATGTACTCTTCCTGCATGCGGATTCGAGCCAATCGTTCTTCAATGCGACTGTTGAAATTCTTGTGATTCTTGCGAGACAAAAAGAGCTTGTTCTTTTTGCTAGCAGTGCCCACCTGATCAGAGAGGAAACCATAGTCAGAAGGAATAGAGTCGGAGAAAAGGCCATTGTAGATTTCGTTGTCGTAAGAAAGATCTTTTGATGATCCGCTGCCAAAAACGGCCCTGAATAACCAAAAGATTATAGTTAAAATGACAAGAATTCCCCAGACAGGAACAGGGAAATAGTCAGATGGTGGAGACATGAGAATGTCGATAAAGCCGCCAATAATTGGGATCCCACTGCCGCTACTTTCAGCAGCAGCTCTGCGCTTGGCTTCTTCTTGCTCTTTGAGCTGCTTTTCCTTTTCCTCCGCCTTGCTCTTGCGACTAGCACGCTTAGACTTTTTGGTCTTGCGAGACTTTCCAGCAGAACTTCCAGAAGACTTTGATTTGGCAGATGCAATAGTAGAATTCAGCTCTTCGACCAATGCTTTGGCAAAGGACATTTGGCCATCATGAGTTCCCTTTTCAATTTGACTCTTGAAAAAACTGCGGCCAGTCCAATCTATTTTATATGTCAAAAGAAGCTTTGTAGAATTTTTGTTAGCCCAGGAGAGGGTATATCTTGTTTTTGTTTGGAAGCTGGATCCAGTAGGAACATCAGGAGTTTGAGTAGAGGTGATAACAGTAATGGATGAATTTAGATCCCACTTTTCAATAGTATCGGTACAAATGCATCGTGTTTGTTTAGGACCAATGGCCCCTGCAATTGGCTTGATGTATTCGTATGACCTAGAACCGCCAGCCTCGAGTTTGTCAAATCCATCAAGGTTTGACAGATCAAAATTCTTTTGATTATCAGTGATAAAGCTTGTAATCCAAGTAACATCGTTTCCAAACAACAAGTTTGCAACTACACCTAATGGAGCATTGACTGTTTCTTCAATCAATAGTTTTTCACCTTCAGATTCGTAGTTAAAGCCGGGATCAGTTGGTGGGTGCGTTTCGGGTCCCAAATTGGGCACAGGCCAGTTGGGGCCATCTCCGCCGTCACCACCAGCCGCACCAGAAGATCCACCATTGGCACCGGGCGACGAACCTGTATTACCAGCATTACCATTTTGCTGAGGTCCAGAGTCTCCGTTACCGCTGTTGGATCCATCTTTGTTGTTGTTGTTGTTGTTGTTTCCACCAGAGTTGTTATTTTGTGCTGCACCATCAAGCTTAGCTTGTTTAGTATTAAGTCTGGCAGTCTCACCAAACTCGTCTTCAGAATCTACGCTAGACGACCCAGAGCCAAACTCTTCATCGTCTTCGTCATATTCATCGTCCGATTCTTCGCTGCCTAAGTCATCAGAGTTGAGCTCGTCTGATGATGAAGAGTCAGGATCAGATTCAAAATTACTATTTGCAAGAGCTCCACCATTATTTTGGTCAGCTCTAGAGCTTACCTGTTTCCAAATGCTCATGAGTAGTTCATACACAGAGTCTCTTGACATAAAACTTGCAAATGAGTATCTGTTGTGTAATGTTTGGACCGTTATGCCGTTGGGGAAAATGCCAGCAGTCATCTTTTTTTCGAGACCTACGACTTCATCAAACCCTATGATGAGAGTGTTTACCCAGCCAAAAATGTTTGAGCTAAAGCAAATGTGGTGTTCAGATACATACATGCGACCGTGGACAAGAATTTCTTTAGATAGAGCACAACTAAAGTCGTCGAGAAGAAAGTCGTTGGGAGGAAGTGACCTAAACTGTTTGTGAAATTCCTGGTTTCTTTTGTTATTTGCGTAAGCAAAGCCTACTATTCTTCCATGGTTTGCGGGTGCTCCTCTTGGTTTTGGCTTGTCGAAAAGGCCTGCACCACTGACATAACCTTCTTCATCAGACTTGTTGCCTGACATGTAGTTGTCTCTTTGTGCATTGGGTGACATTGGGCGAGACAATGATCCAACAGACTGAGGTGAAATAGGAGGGGCCGGTGATAGGGAACTTTGGTATTCGTCTTGTCTGCTTGAAGACCGTCTGTGTCTTTTTGCACGTATCGATCCTGTAGGAGATTTGAGTAAGTTTGCAGAGTCGGAGTTCAAACTTTTGAGGCGGTCTTTTTCAGTCAATGAACGACGGTTTGCGCACTTTTGAGAAATGCTGTGAAAAACATCGTGATTGGACTGAGTTTTGTTATCTTTTGCCAACTTTAAAGGTTCATTTGCAAATGGAACTGAGGCGCCTGCCAGAGCCAGAGATGACGCGGCAATAAGAGACGACGCGGCACCTTTTCGTGGTACTGGGGACACTGATCGTTTAATATTAAACTGGTCTGAATTTCTGTTGCTTGTGCTGTCACCTCTTTGCAAGTTAAATGAGGACCGGCTCTTTCGCTTGTTTTCTTTCGATAAGGATAATAAGTCTGTTTCAGCAACTGTTGGAGAGCTGGCGTTTGGTTTATTGGCGGCTGACAGGTTAAGGTTGGACATGTTTGGGTTTTCAGCATTGAGAGAGAAAAACTGAGGTGTTGATGTTCGTTCTGGCTGTTGAACAACTAGTTCTGGGACTTGCAACTGTTCAATGTGAGATTCGTTAGCAGCATTGACTTCATCGAGCTTACGTCTCAGGTCCTGGGCAGTCGATAATGATGTAGAAGGTTTTAACGCGGAAGACTGTGGTGACATTGGGGCATTAGAGTCGTTAAGGGATTGTTGGTATGTTTCTAAATTCTGTGTACTAGTATCCCTGTCGTTTTCTAGAGTTACGGGTTTTAAACCAAGAGATTCAAAGGATAGCTCTCCTTTGCCTATTGTATCGATAGCAGGTCTAAGCGGTTCGATTTTGACTTCGTGGATTCGAGAGACAGAGTGTTGGTCTGAGTCAATAGGAGCCAAGCTATCTCTATCACTACTCACCGTGAGATCAGGGGCCTCGTTGTCATCATCGTCGTAGGAGCCAGATAAAAGCCCAAAGAGAGAGCCATCAGAGACTGATCGTTTATGAGAATCGCCGGGTAGGTCTTTGCCAGCTGCCCTAAGGACGTTTCCAGCAGCAGAAAGAACCGATGAGAGAAATGATGAGCCAACTTCGTGTTGTGAAGTTGTATTTTCTTTAGTATTACTGTCTATAGAATCGTCGGGGGAGTCAATAATGCTAACTTTAGAGCTATCATTCTTAGTTGTTGTGCTGTCATGTGAAGCACCCTCTGTATTTTTGCTTGTTGTTGAGCTTAATTTTGAATGAAGGCTTCCAGTATCGCTAGTATATGATTTTGTTTTTCGAAGATGATTAATTCTAAAGAAGAAAAAAATTAGGTATATACGTGTTAGATTTTTTATTTTAAATGGTTTTGCGGTTGCTTTTTATATATATAATAGTTAGTTACTTACTTAACATTTGATAGCTTGTTGGTTATTCTTTCAGTAACTTTATCATTATCATGAGGCCGTAAATCACGGGCGGATGTAAAGTTTACTTGAGCAATGTTAGCAGAAGCCATTGGAATTTCAGAAGAGTGATGACGAGGATCAGATGAATCTGTTGGTGGTTCTAGAAAGGGTTGAGAGTAGTTGAGATTCTTATCTGAAATATAGTCGGAATCTCGCTTAGCGGCGATTGAACTTTGACTGTAGATTGGAACTGAAGAATTAGATTTGGTTGAAGAAGTAGAAGGCTGAGGGTCTGATGCTGGTAGAGATTGGTTATGCAGATTTTCCGAGCTAAAATTTTTGAAATTGAGAGATTTGGATATTGAAGAAGAAGAGGAAGAGGAGGAAATGGTTGATATAGAAGAGCGAGAGTTAGGGGGTTTGATTTGCTGTTCTTCTTCTTTTTGTGTTGTAGAAATGGTGGTGGTGGGTTTGGTGGTGGATAGGCGGTGAATTCGAACCATTGTTTTTTTTTTTAATATTGTCTAGTTAGTGTTGCTACTACTACAGTAGTAAGTGACGCTGATTTTTTATTTTTTTTGTATGTAGATATTATTATAGGCGAGTCTGGGGTGGGAAAACACTCTGAATATACTATATATTATGCATTGGTAGTATATTTTTTTTTTTTTT
>CBXB010000005.1:377753-388401 GCA_000817185.1 Magnusiomyces clavatus CNRMA 12.647
TTTTTTTTTTTTTTTTTTTTTTTATGCTTACAATATCACCAGTTCTAGACTTTTCTTCTATTATGCCTAGAATTTCATTGAGTCACCTTGAATTATAAATTATATTTGAAAATTATTAAAAGAAATATATATCCCCTGTGTGACTAAAAATTAATCATTTACTATATGATTTTTTTTTTTTTAACAAAATAAAACACCAAAGACTCTAAATAATTTAGTATTCAGCCCACTTCTTGAATTGGTTGATAAGACCTTGTGTAGATCCATCGTGTGTAGAAACTTCAGAGGGATCCTCCAATTCCTTTCCAATAACCTTGGCCAAAACCTTTCCAAGTTCAACACCCCATTGGTCAAAACTGTTAATGTTCCAAATAGCACCTTCAACAAAGGTAACGTGCTCGTAGTACGCAATCAAGGCACCCAATGAAGCAGGTGTGACTTTTTGCAACAAGATAGATGTAGTTGGTCTGTTACCTTGGAAAATCTTGTGGTTAACCAATTCCGGCTTGACACCCTCCGCTTCAACAACAGCCTTTGGTTTGCCAACCATCAAAGCTTCGGCCTGTGCAAAAAAGTTAGAGGCCAACATTCTTTGATGCAAGTTGTTTTCAATGGGGTTGTGGGATTGGGCAGCAAGAATAAAGTCTGCTGGAATGAGTTTGGTACCTTGATGAACTAATTGGAAAAAGGAGTGTTGTGAGTTGGTGGCCGGTTCTCCAAAGAGGATGGTACCCGTTTCATATTTGACAAATTCGTTTGCTCGGTTAACGCTTTTTCCATTAGACTCCATTGAAAGTTGTTGCAAGTAGGCAGGGAATCTGTGAAGGTATTGATCAAATGGGGCAACAAGATGCGTCTGAGCACCAAAAAAGTTATTATACCAAATTGTAAGTAAAGCTCCAAAAACTGGAATGTTTTGTTCCAAAGGTGTTTCAACAAAGTGCCTGTCCAAGGCCTCAGCTCCCTTCAAAAACTCCTCAAAGTTTTCGTATCCAATGTAAATGGCAATAGACAAGCCAATTGCTGACCAAACTGAGTATCTACCGCCAACCCAGGATTCAAAACCAAACATGTTCTTGGTGTCAATGCCGAAAGCTGCGACTTCTTTGGCATTGGTGGAGAGAGCAGCAAAGTGCTTAGCAATATGTGCTTCATCCTTAGCAGCGGCCAAGAACCACTTCTTCGCAGATCTAGCATTGGTTGTGGTCTCAGCAGTTGTAAAAGTCTTTGATGCAATCAAAAACAAAGTGGTTTCAGGATTTAAATTTTTCAATGTTTCGGCAATGTGTGTACCGTCAATGTTGGATACAAAGTGAACAGAAATATCGCCAGAAGCATAGGGCTTGAGAGCTTCTGTGACCATGACAGGACCCAAGTCTGAACCTCCAATACCAATGTTGACAACGTCGGTAATTTTCTTACCAGTGTAACCTGTCCATTTTCCCGATCGAACTTCGTCTGAGAATTCCTTCATGTGTGCCAATACGGCCTTGACTCCAGGAGCAGTGTCCTTTCCGTCAACCTTCATGGGGCGCCCGGCAATGTTTCGAAGAGCCATGTGGTATACTGCTCTGTCTTCAGTGAAATTGATGTGCTCACCATCAAAGAGGGCCTTGCGAAGATCCTCAACTTTGGCTTCGCTAGCTAATTGAAGCAAAGAAGAAAAGATTTCCTTGTCAATTATGTTTTTGCTAAAGTCAAAAAGAATTTTAGAGCCATCAAAATTGGTAAAAGTGCGAGAAAACTCGTTGAATCTAGATTTGTCAGATTGAAATTCCTCGCTAACCTTCAATGACTTTCCCTTATTGTCATATAAGGATTGAAGTTTTGACCAAGAAGGGAGGTCTGTAGTTTGATTGAAAAAGGCGTTAACAGGCATGTTGTATTTGTATGTGTTTGACTTTTTCTTGAAAAAAAAAAAAAATTAAACAAAATGTCTGTGCAATTGAGTATGAAATTAAAAAGGGGGAAAAAAAAGGGTGTTGGTGAGCTTTTTAAAAAACAATTAATAATAGAAAAAAAAAGAGTGAGGAAAAGAGAGAGGAAAAGAGCAATATTTATAAGAAAAAAAAAAAAAGGTAATAAACTGACAGGCTTTATACAGCCCACGCACAAACAGCAGCAACACCGTGGTGCAACCACAATTAGCCCCCCAAAAAAAAAAAAAAAACTCAATTAAACTTTCCATAATATAAAAATAAAAAAAATTCACTTTGAAATCAAAATATGGGTTCAATTGTTTTATTCAGTTTATTTTTATTTTTTTTTGTTAAAAAAAATTCAAACATTTGTTTATTTTCTATATGGAATGATTTTATACCTTAATTATACTAGATACGGCAACAAGAGCTGCTACTGCTGCCAAAATAAATATTCCTTGAACTCCATCAAACTCTTTTGTTTGTTGCATATAGTTATCATCATCACCACTCTGCTGTGTTTTTACATTGTCGATATTTTCTTGTTCAATTGAGTCGCCATCTTCATATGAAAAAGTCCTGTTTAATTGCTCCTCAATTTCCCGTCGTACATTCATGTATTTAAGAACGTTTTCGGGCTGATGTTTTCCTTCAACCTCAGCATGTTGAACACTTCCAAAAAAATCGGTAATCAAAACATCCTTCAAATCCCGCTTAAATAAGTCCGATCGGATCCCTGGATGCGAGTGAATGTCTTCTGGGTTGTAAGAGTCAAACAACTCTTTAATCGTAGTCTTGGACATGCGGTCCACTTTGTTTTCTAGAAACTCTAGATTGTAGTACGTAAATCTGTCAATTACAGCAACACCAACATCAGTGTCTGCGTGGTGAGAATAACTGTTTTCGTCCAGCTCTGATGACCCTACCGCTAGAATATTTGGGGAATAGAATCGAGAGTACATAGTGTTGGCCTGACATGTGTCAATCATAAACAAGATCTCATTGTATCGTCGCTTTTCCCACATCTGCCCAAAGGCATCAGCAATGTCCTGTGCTCCAATCTCTTCAGCATCTTGGAACTTTAAAAACTCGTTACCACCGTGCCCAGTCATATAGATGAAAATGTTGGATCTGTCGTCTGTAAGCAGTCTCTTCGACCGCGGCTGTTTATCTCCGTCCCATCTATCGGTAAGAAGACGAATAAAATTCTCTACTGTCACTTCGTATCCTCTGTAGTCTACTTCTATGTTGTCACCATACAGATCTAGTGCTCTATCTGCGTTGTTGAATACTGATCCTGGAAAAGCATTTCTAGGGTTACATGCCACGTCGTCTGAGAGCATCAAAATGATTTGTGAGTCTGGGATTCCTAGTCGCTTTACTGTACGATACATGCTTAATACATTAGCCATGTGTCTGTAGTTGAACCAAAACCTCGATGTTGATACCAATACAGCCCAATTGTTTGTATGTTGAGACTCCTGACCATGTGCTGCTGAAAACAGCACTACTGATAATATCAGCACGATGCGTATAAAATGTTGTATATGAATCATTGCTGAAATTGTTTGGTATTACTAATAAAATAAAAGTAACCTAGCGATGCCCAGTTGGAATAGCAGGTTTGTATCTAATATGGGCCGAATAATGGAGGGGGCGTGAAAATGGACTTAACCACTGATGAATAATTAATGGAGGTTATTTTGGAAAGTATTACGTTACATGGTTTTCGTCTTTTTTTTTTGTAACACATTACAAAACCATAATTAAGAAATTTATCGCATTAACCTAAATACAAGATAAATTACTAATTGTTACGAACAAACTGTCATAGCTTGACAAAGTTTTAAATGTCCAATTACCTTCAATTTTCTTTTTGCTTGTGAAATTCAATTCGCTCTCGAACTCTTGCGCCTTTAGTCTTTTTTTTGTTCGTTTTGTTTTAGGTTAGTAATACAATTCTCTTCCACGGAGCTTAACAGTATACCCATATTCCTTTCAGCCTATAAAGAATAATTATATCTTGTGTTTTATAATATGATTAATATGACAAATAAGCACAAGATGTAACATATCATTTATAAATCAAAATCATTATTAAAAGTTTAAGCATCGTTAAGCCTGTCTCTTTTGCAAATATCGGATACATAAGAAATCAAATCCTTGTTCTTTTTGGCTGTAAACTAATAGATATTTGTGACTCGGGAAAAATAAATTTAGATTGTTAAAAAGATCTATTTTTCCATATTTTTTAAAAGTACAATACAAATATAGACGGTGTCATAGCTGTTATCCAGGGCTGTTAAAAATGACATTTTTTTCAATTGCCTAAATATTGACGTTACTGGTCTCCGTGAAGGCAGGGTAACTTTTATATATAATCTTGAGCTGTTTGAAAGTTTTTTTTTTCTTTTTGCGTTGATCTAGTACATCAACTTCTAACAATGACTATACGTTTTCAACGTTGTTGTATTTTCTATCGACTTCAAGAAATCCTAAATTGATAAGTTCACGGCAGAGTGTTACCTTGTAAACGTTATCTGCTGCTTCTTTTCACGATCAGCTTAAATTAGATGGCCAATATCTGATATCATCACAGTTATAAATAAGCAGATTTAACTAAAAAATATAATGCTTTTACGTCACATATGCACTCAAAATGTTTATCGGCAGCTAATTAATCAACACAAACACTATCCATCCTCAAGACTACTAACGACCCGGTTATTTGGTCAGTTTTATGAGCCAAAACGTTTCAATGCAACTGCTACTGCCAAATTATATACCCCAGATCATCTATCAGATCAAAATGCCGTTGCCGACTTTTCAAAGATAGATATCAAAGCTAAATCCTCTCTACATACAACAAGTCGCCATTCAGCTCATCCCCACAAGATATCACTACGAGAATATCAAGTCGACTCGATAGAGGCATGCCTAAAGTCTTTCAAAGAGGGCAACTCTCGAGTCGCCATTTCTATGGCCACCGGATCAGGCAAGACTGTGGTATTTTCACATCTCTTGTCACAGGTCGTTCCCAAGCCCGGGCAAGGAAACAAAGTCCTGGTTCTGGCACACAGAAAAGAGCTGATCATTCAAGCTCAATTTACCATCCAGAAGTTCAATCCGAATCTCAAGGTGGAAGTCGAGATGGCCAAGTTCCAATCTTCTCCAGATGCAGATGTGATTGTGGCATCTGTGCCAACTATTGGGAGCAAAAGATCAACGAGGTTGGAGCGATTCAATCCGAAGGACTTCAAGCTGATCATCATAGATGAGGCTCACCATGCTGCTGCAAGCACATACATACGTGTGCTGGAACACTTCAATGCTACATCGTCCGATTCGCCGGTGTACGTAGCGGGATTCTCGGCGACGTTTGATAGGCTGGATGGTCTGGCATTGACAAAAGCAATGGACAACATTGTGTACGACAACGATGTAGTGAAGATGATCATGGGAGGACACTTGTGTGACTTTGTTGTGACGACAATCAAGGCCTCATACTCTTTGGATACGTTTTTGGAAGATAACAAAAAGAACAAGAAGGACTATGATGCAGCAACACTAGACAGGCTGCTCAACACTGAAGACCTGAATGAGTTTATCTACAAGACGTATATCAAGATGGGGCAACAATGTAAGTCTACTTTAGTGTTTTGCTCTACAGTTAACCATGTCAAGGCTTTATGTCAGGTGTTCAATAGCAATGGAGTTAATGCGGCTTATATCTATGCTGGGACTGCAGATTTCGAAAGAGCACAAATAATTCAACAATTCCGGTCTGGAGAGATACCCGTTCTGTTCAATTGTGGCATTTTGACCGAAGGAACCGATATTCCCAATATTGACTGCATTTTTCTACTGAGGCCTACCAAGTCTAAAGCGCTGCTACTTCAGATGATAGGTAGAGGGTTACGACTACATTCTGGGAAAACGCAATGCCAAATTCTTGACTTTGTTGGGGTTACTTCTGCTCACAAGAGTCGAATGGCTACTGTGCCATCGCTTTTTGGGCTGGACCCCGATCTGGTAATGGAAAGGGCTAAAATGAAAGAAGCTTTAGAAGAATTAGAGGCTAAAAATTCGGAGGAAAAAGAAAAGAAAAAGAAAAAATCCGAAGTTAATTGGTCAAGAGAGCAAGAAAGACTTGAAAAGCTCATACGAGACTGTAAACTAGAAGAGATCCAGTTAGAGACATACGAGGGGATTGTTAACTTTTTGAGTGGATCTGAAGATGATACTTTTCATACTGATACCAAAGAACAAAAGGAAGATCTATACTTGCCCATCAAACAAAGTAAAAACAACTGGCTCAAACTTGGACCACACCATTATATTTTATCATCAATGAACTCTTACATTTCTCTAAAATATATGACTCAAGCTGATGTGGATGCTTCAGAATCTGCGTCATCGTCATCCTCTACTAAATCGAAAAACAAAAAGACAGAAAAACTTATTCCAGGCTGGATGTTGCAATCTCATTACAAGATTGAAAGGCCCTACAGAGCTTCGACAAAGTCAGGCTCAGAAAATAGCTCTTTTTCAATGTGGTCTACAAATACCCAGTTTAAGGGCATTCCATCTGCGATTTCTGCTCTCAATGCTGCAGATACCTATGCCCAATCTTTTTTTTCCAACCCTCACATTATCAAGAGAAACGCCAAATGGCGGAAAGAGGACCCTACCGAAAGCCAGGTTGCCGAACTGAAACGACAATGCAGTAAGGTTCTAAACACCAATTTAATCAAAAATCTTGTGACCAAGTTAGAAGAGTACAGTACGATAGCTGAAAATTTGAAAAAAGAATCTAATATACCGTTCTCTTTAGATACAATAAAAAAAGGTAAGTCACATCAAAAGGAGAAAAAAGAAAAGGCATCAATCGATCACTTAGACTGGATCAAAAAGTTGAATAAGGGAGAGGTTTCAGATATGCTTTCAAAAACTACAAGGTCTAGCAAAGTGTTGACCGATAGATTTAAAGATTACTATCGACGAATGATCAAGCTAAAAAGAGAGGAAATATCCGCATACAAAAAAGAGCAAACCCTGCAAAAAAAGTCATTGTCTGCGTCTAAAGATAAGAATTGAATATTTTTGAAATTGTTATTGCTATACTTTTTTTTTTGTTATTTTTTTTATTTATTTGTATTTTTATTGTTTAAGAATGTTTTTATTTTATTTTTTATTTTACTAAATAAAATTATACTTTTCAACAAAACAAAGTTACTTGTCTTTCTAGTGTTTGAACCAAAGTATCGATCGTATTTAGTAAGTATTGTTGAAGTCTTTATGTTTGCAAAACTATTAAAATCATTAGATTTTGATTTTTTAAAAAAACAATTACCAATCCATCTCAATTGACAATTAAAACCAAAAACAAAATAAAAAATAAATGAAACAAAAGCAAAAAGCTTTCATTTTAGCTGCTTCTTCAAGTTCTTTAAGAAGAGTGAGACTATATGTGCAATTCCATATTCTTGAACTGTATTGGCAGTATCCAAAAATAAAATAAAATAAAAGGTTGCTTGAAAATAATTAGAAACAATTAAGGAATAATCACTAAATGCTGATATATTTCTTAAAGATATTGCTACAACACTAAAAGTTTTTTTTTTTTTTTTTTTTTTTTTTTTTTTTTTTTTTCCTTCAAAAATTAATTCAAAATAAATACACAAATCAAATTTAAAATTCACATGTTGATTTTGTTTTTTTCTTTATAAAATCTTGTGTTTGAGTTGAGAATTTGAGTTTATAAATATAAAGGAAAATAGTATTTAGACTCGCTAAAAAAAAACATCTTTAAAATGATATCAGTAAATTTACAACAACGATCAGAGTCTCAAAAAAAAGGAGGATAAATTAGATGTAACATTTGATTCTCTGGAATATTATGTATCTATTTATACTAATACAGCAACATTTTACAATTTCGAGCTATAGCTATATACTTTCAATGTTGGTATATATTTTATTTTATTTTTCTCTCAAAAACCAAAAGCTTGAAATAGTAGACCTATAGTAAACGACTATCTTCCAAGAGCTGTCCATTGCCTTTTTATTATATATATATATATATATATATATATATATATTTTTCTACTATAAGACCAATTTGAGCAGTCACTATCTTACGTTAACAGAAAATATATGGAATTGATAGGCAAATTAAATTGGTACTACAATGATTTTACGTCACACATACACTCAAAATGTTTATTTTTGTCTGAAATTTCAATTGAGATGCTTTTCTTATTTTTAAAAGGCTAGCAGCTAGCTCTTTAGAACAGTTCTACGTGCAACTGTTGCTATTAACCCATATAACCCTGATCATTCATCAAATCAAAATGAATTTTTCTAACATTTTGGAGCTGGCTGTCAGAGAGGAGAACACCCTACAAACAGTTGATATCCCTTCAGCACATCCACACAAGATACCACTACGAGAATACGGGTTTTGGAACACTTCAATATTGACTGCATTTTTCTGCTGAGGCCTATCAAGTCTAACGCGCTGCTACTTCAGATGATAGGTAGAGGGCTACAACTGCATCCTGGTAAGACACATTGTCTAATCTTGACTTTGTTGGGGTTACTTCTGCTCACAAAAGTAGAACGATCACAGTACCAAGACTTTTTGGACTAGATCCTAATAAAGTAATGAAGAATACCAAGATGAAAAGCACTTTAGAAGAACCTAATATTTTTAAGTAAAATATAGAAGAGGAGGAAAAACATTAGCTATGGGAAAACATTTGAACAGTATGGAAGACAAATTCACACAATTGGACAAAAAATGGAAGCCAGAGAAACTAAGGAAAGAATATTGATAAGTCAAGCTAGATGGTCAATGGAGCAAGCAAAACTTGAGAAAAGTATGGTTCAGTTACAAGAAATTCAGCTAGAGACATTTAAGGAAATTATCAACTTGTTGAGACTTTCTAATCATGGTGTTGCTTCTGATAATTTTAATATCGAAAACAAAAGCCAAAATCCAGTAATTAAAAACAGTCCCAATAACTTGGCTTGAGATTGATCTACATTATTACATGCTGAATTCAATAGACTCAAGTCTCTCGTTGATGTATGTGACTCAAGCTGATGTGGATGCTTCAAAATCTGCGTCATCGTCATCTTCTACTAAATTCAAAAACAAAAAGACAGAAAAACTTATTCCAGGCTGGATGTTGCAATCTCATCGCAAAATCACAAAGCCGAGTCAAACTTCAACAAAGTTATTATCAAAAAATAATACAACACTTACAATTTGGAATTCGCACACTGTGTTTAAAGGAATTCAATCAGATTCTTCAGCTGTTAGTGATACAGAACCTTATTCCAAATCACTTTTTCTCTAATCCTCACATTATCAAAAAAAAAAAAAAAAAAAAAAAAAAAAAAAAAGCCAAATGTCGCAAAGATGAGGCTACCGTGCGCCAACTTTCAGTGCTGAAAAATCACTTTGCATTCAAGTTTTAAACTCCGGTTTGATAAACAATCTCAAAATCAAATTGAAAAAATGTATAAAATTGGCTGAAAATTTGAGAAAAAAATCAACATGATTTTTTTTTTAGTGTTTTCAGAAGAACAATTCTTGAATCATGAGTTGAGTTGGATTAATAGGCTTAACAAGGGAGAAATTTCTAACTTGCTTGATAAATCATTCAGGGCCAGGAGCAAAGTGCTAATATATTTTGCAAATATTATCAACAGATGATCAAGGTAAAAAAAAAGAGATTTCTATTCATACAAAAGAGCAACAGAATAAGCAAAAGTTGCTATACGAAAAAGTTTAATTGATTCTAAATGATTACTATAATTGTGGATAGAAATAATTATTATATTTGTATTTCACTAGTGGTAAAAACTATTTTATACAGCCATGATTTAGCTATTGTAACAAAACTCAAATATTTAAAGCCCATCTATTTACGAGGTTTTACCACAAGTAAATTTGAAATGCCAATATGTGATTCACTAATATAAAACCAGTGCTATCTAAGCTTTTGCTGGCAACAAACCGTATGTGTTCATACAAAATTTAAATTTACAATACCTTGAAGGTAAAAGAAAAAGTTTACAGAGCAAAAAGTCAAATCTTCTATGAAAAGAAGGTTTCAAACAACAAAGATAAAAAAGAATCAAATTTTTTCTTGACAATACATATATTGTACAAACATAAAGAATATTTTTCCGTTTCGGTTCCCGGAAACAGATGCGATACGTTTATTTAAGTTTCTTCTTTGGTCTAAGTTGGTTTGAGTGTCCGCACTTTCTCTTTCTGCAGTTGGTGGCACGAGGAGGGAGACGGGCGTAGCACTTACGGCAGATGGCCTTTTCGCAGTTGAACTTGGAAGCAAGAGCCTTAAGAGATGGTTCAATGACACCACCACGGAGACGGAGAACCAAGTGAAGGGTAGATTCCTTTTGAATGTTGTAGTCAGAAAGAGTTCTTCCATCTTCGAGTTGCTTACCAGCAAAGATCAATCTTTGTTGATCTGGTGGAATTCCTTCCTTGTCTTGGATCTTAGATTTAACATTATCGATGGTATCGGAAGACTCGACCTCAAGGGTGATGGCTAAATAAAAAATAATTTTGTTAGATGAATGTCGACTTTGTTTTTAAATAAAGCAAGGATTGAACTTGGCGAAAGCAATATTTTGATTAAACGTTCTGTCTTTTTTTTTCAGTTGAAATGACTTTTTTTTTTTTTTTTTTTTTT
>CBXB010000005.1:388471-400408 GCA_000817185.1 Magnusiomyces clavatus CNRMA 12.647
TTTTTTTTTTTTTTTTTTTTGCTTCGTTGAATGTATAACTTTTTTTAAAGCTCATTATTTATTTTTGCTGTATTGAATCTTTATATATTTAAAGCCGAATACATTTCATATTCTCATCAATTCTTTTTATGAGTAAACCATTCGATCGAAACATTGCAAACAGCACCAGGTCGTTTAATCCTCAAGCATATTCAAATAAAAAGAATCTACTTACTCTTGCCGGTCAAGGTCTTGACGAAAATCTGCATGGTGCCTATGTATTTATCACTTGTTGACGGGGTCGACGACAGAGCAGAACAAGAGGGAGGGAAAGATGAAAACTAAAAAAAAATTAGTGAATGGGAAAACGAGTGGGTAATGAAAAAATCAGGGCAGTGAGTTAGTGATTATCCACGTGATAAATACAGTAAGAAGAAATGGAAATAGCAGTCAAATAGTTTTCTACTCCTGTGTATATTTGAGAATATGTGAGTTCTTATATGATTATTAGGGCTCAACCCTAATGCCAGAACAATGCTATTGTTACAGCATCAGTTGTTTGAGTAGCAATTGTAACAATGTTGTAACAACGATTAGAGCAATAAAAAAACTACCATAATATACCAGTTTATGATTTCTAATTTGCTTTTGTTTTTTCTGTTTTTTATCTTTATTACTTTGCATTTTTACTATAAGATACCATTAGATATCAATCTCATTTTTCCTCTAGACATCTTTATGATGAACAGTTGAGAAAATTTGATACAGATTTGAGCTTTTTAGGTGATTTCATGCGATTATGATTAACTAATTACACATACTGTGCTAGGAAACTTTGTTTTCCGAGGTATTACCACACACACTATTATTATAACTACTATCAATTGATTATTATCAAACAACTGGAGAGAAAAAAGAAAGAAAGAAAAAAAAAAGAAAAAAAACCCATACTAAAAATATCCCCCGCTACTTTGTCAATTGTCATTAATAATAATAATAATAATAATAATAATAATAATAATAATAATAATAATAATAATAATAATAATAGAAATTTTTATAGTACAGAAAAGATTAATAGCAAAAGCCAGATAAATCATAATAAAAGCACTATGGCATCTCTGTATAACAAATTAATAAATAGGGGGAAAAAATTCATAGTGATACTAAATTAAAACTTTTTTCCTGAGTTAAACTACTTCAGTAGCGGTTGAGTTGGCTGATGCTTTGATAGTGTCAAGTTTGTCAATTTTAGAAAGAACTTGTGGTTTTTCAATTTTAGAAAAGTCAATGTCCTTTACATCCATAATTTTGTTAACTTCTTGTTCTTTATTTTTCAAATCTTCCACGGCAGAGCCAACAATTTTTTCCTCATTTACCGTGTCTGCCATGGCGGTAGCAACCTGTTCTGAAAGACTAGTAAGAGTAGTAGTGCTTGCGACCAAATAATTTGGAACATTTTCCTTGTCAACATCTCTTTTTTCAATATGATCCCATCCACAACCCAAAAAGGCCTTGACAGAACAAGATTTATATATAACCCATTCGCCACAATAGAATGCCTTGTAAATATCCCATACCATACATACGGGTGGCTTAGGAGTGCAAGTGCAAACGTTTCCTGGACAGGTTTTGGTAGCAGTTTCAGAATCAGGGGGAGTTGGACCAGAAGATGTACCAGTATTGCCAGGGCTAGTAGGTTCCTCCCCTGGTGAGGTGCAACCGGGAAGCATAGAGGTAGATGGAGCAAATGAAGTTGGTGGTCTAACCGTAACTGTGTTGTCAGAGCCAGTTACAGTTGTGCCTGGATAGCTAGTTCCAGGAATTGCGACAGGTTTGGATTTAGTACCAACTGCACAAGTCTCTGTTAAAGTTGGTGGTGGATATGAAATAGTGACAGTTTTCATTGTTGGAGGTTCTGAGGTTTCTTCACCTGGTGGTTTGGATGAAGAATTAGGTCCACTTGCTATTATAGAAGTTGGTGTGGATTCAATTGGTGGTTTAGATGAGCTTATATCTTGACCTATATAAAAAAAGTATTGGTTAATTAAAAAATTTAAAAAGAAGTGGAACTTATAATTCATTCATACCTGGTGGAGTACATCCTGGAAGCATAGAAGTGGATGGAGCAAATGAAGCTGGTGGTCTAACAGTAATCACGTTATTAGAACCTGTGATTGTTGTACCTGGATAATTGGTTCCTGGAATTGTAACTGGCTTGGAGTTCGTACCAACAACGCAGGTCTGAGTTAAAGTTGGTGGTGGATATGTAACAGTGGTAATAACTCCAGTTTTACAAGGTTTGAGAACAGTAGAAAAGCCAGGATATTGAGTAGCAATGAACACTGTTACTATATTGTTTGCACCAGTAACAACTCTTCTAGTAAAGCTAGTTCCACTAATAAATGTGCTTTGACTGTTGTAGCCAGGAGCACATGACGTTTGGATTGGAGGTCTAGATGGGGTGCTGGTGACTGTTTGTCTAGTAGTACATGGTCTGAGAAATGTATAAAATCCTGGATATCTCGTTGCTACAAATACTGTTACTATATTGTTTGCACCGGTAACAACTCTTCTATTGAAATTGGCAGCAGTGACCCAAACATTCTGGCTATTATGACCTGGTGCGCAGGTGCTGGTGAATGGAGGTCTTGCAGGTGTCCTAGTCACTGTTTGTCTTGTTTGGCAGGCTCTAATAGTTGTAAGATATGCTGGGAAAGAAGCATATTGACGGTTAATTACAGTACATAATCTAGTTATTCTTGTGGATTGGAAAATCTTCGCTTTAACTTGCACAACTCTGCTGTTAAATCCTGGATTGCATGTTGGTTTAATGTCAACTTTTGGTCTAGTTGGTCTCACAATTTTGGTTTGCATAGGTGTACAAGGTGTATGCGTGACTACTACTCTAGGCCAAACTACTGCAGGATAAAATGTCACAACATTCCCGTATCGTCTAGAGCATGGCAATGAAGTTCGGCAATATACAACTGTTCTTGAACAGCACCCTGGATTGCAGGTCCTTGGAATAGGTGGTCTTGTGCGATGACAGGTCACAGTTTTTTTTATCTGGCAACATCCTCCGCAACCACCACCAATAATATTTTTCACAATTTCCGTCTTGATACTATGGATACCACTAATTTTGCTAACAAAATGATTAACAATCCCGCCTAAAAAACGTTTTTCAACAACAATATCTCTTTGATTTAACTTGACTGAATCTTTAGGGTCACATTTAGGAACAGGAAGATTGCATTTGTTAAGACCTTTTACAAATTCATTTTTATCATCAAAAGCTGTCCAGATTGAGCAAGAACATTCTGAGCAAACCTTTGCTAAATTGTAGAAAGATAGAGGGTCGGTAGCATTGCAAATATTCTCTTCTGAACCTACCAAGAAAGCTGCATGAGCACAAATATTCAAGCAGGCAACATCGTCGTCGGTAACAGGGGGAGCATCACTCGATTCAGCCGGAGAAAGAGAAATGGAGGTAGTTTCAGCAATAACAGAAAGACTACTTGTTACAACTTTTTCTTTTTCGTCCACATCAGAGTCTTGAGAAATTGGGCTTTCAACAGCATCAACTTCAACTGTTTTTTTTTGGATCATCATCTGGGCTGAATGTTGCTTCCAGAGTTATTTCAACGTCCGAAGAAAGTTCTCCAGGAGCTGCTCGAATTCCAGGTGACAAAAGAAAGGCCACCAAGGCAAAAATGATTGGCTTTCCAACCATATTAATAAATTAATCAAGATTAATTAAAAATTTGAAGGCAAATAGTGGTAGTTGAGAAATGGAAATCTCTCACTTAGAAAAGGAATGATTATAAGGAAAAACAGGATTCAATATAAATTGAGAAAAAAATGTATGATGTTGAAAATAAAAAATGTGAATGGAATAAACAAGAGCCAAAAATAAAAACAAATGAAAGGATTTGTCTGGCCATTTATAATTTTGTCAATAAAAAAGTTACTCAATATACAATTATAAAAAAAAGTGAACATTAATTTACTATTTGAAAAACTAAAAGTCTAAAAGCACAGTCAACCTATAGTTTTAACATTTATAATCATTGCTTCATTAACTAAATAAGGTTGAAAAACAATGATAAATTTTGCTTCTTGAATAATTATTCCTAAAATTATTTGAAAAAATTTACAAGGTCAAATCTCCAAATAGTATAAATTAATGACATTTAGGGACTTTAGTAATATCATTAGCACTAAAAATAAAAAAAAAATATAACAAACATATAACCAAAATTCATAATTTATCAGTTTTGTTATTTGTCGAAAATGAATATTTAAATTTTTCAATACTTGTGGAATATGAAATAACAGAGAATGTTATATCAATGTATGTGCATATGTAATATTTTCAATTCAAGAGAGTTGAAAGACTCAAAAATATATTGGGTATTTATTTTTTTAAACAATGTAACTTTGTTTTTTCAAAAGTTATCTTTAAACAAACAAAAAATAGCCATATATTTCATTAATTCACTTTTTGAAGCAACTATGGTTTTATAATATATCTATAATTTTCTAACAATTTAAAGACATTTGAGTTTAGAAATATAATTATAAACTAACAATAAAGCGTATAGTCTTAGAGAATAATCAGTAAACAAAAAATCTCTCTAATTTATAATCATAACACTTTTGATCCTTATAAAAATTAAAGTCAGTAAGTAGTTCTCACTAGAGCAGTTTTTAACTCGTTTTATAATATTTCCGTTTTAAGAAAAATAAACTTTTGAAAAATACACCAAACTAGAAAGGGAAAAGTCTATCGTTAAAGACCATTTTATTCATGGAATCAGTCGGGGTTATGACTGGAAAAAAAATATATTCAACCAATTATTTTTTAGAACAATATTATAGTTAGTCTCGAAAAAAAAGCTTAAAATAAAGTTAAAATAAAATTTAACCTTTAAATGAAAGATTATGAAATTTGAAAAAATTCAAAAGTTATGATCAATCTGTAAAGTTACAAGGAAATATTAATAAAAATCACTTTTTTTTTTTTTTTTTTTTTTTTTTTTTTTTTTTTTTTTTTTTTTTTTTTTGAGTAAACTGATTTGAAAATATTTGAATTATTATAAAGAAAAAATATACATTTTAGAGATTATTTTTGAAGGAAAAAAAAATTTAAAGTAAAGGTAATTTATAGTTACTTTGATGCCTTAATTTGATTTTCAGATGAAAAAAATATTAGTTAAATACTTTTCAATATACGTTTTAAAAAAAGTGGATTGAGTTTGCACTATTTTTCATGGTAAAATACAAAACCCAATTTTTCTTATATAATATATGGAAAATACCTATAAAATGTCAAGTTATTCATTAAACTTTTATATGATTTTAGTTTTGTGTATTAGAACTTGTACTTCGGGAGATTTAATTTTTTTAATTATATGAAAATATAAAGTATTATCTGTTTTGAAATCATCAATGAGTTTTATATTTGAAGCATTTTGCAACTAATGAACAAAATATTTTTCTCCTATCTTGCTAGAGAAAATTTGTTATCATTTGAAAACAAATGATCATGTTGTTATCAGTTACATGATTGAATAATAATTCTTGTTAAAATCAACTAAACTATTAAAAGCTAAATTTACAAGAAAAATACTACTCTTATAAAATGGCCAATATTAATTCAACAATGACATTAATTAATATTTTAGAAAAAAAAAGAAAAAAAAACTATACAAAATCTTGATAAGACCAAAAAAAAAATTATTGCTTATATATATACATGGAACTCTAACGTTATGTTTGATTCATTCACTCATCAATAATAACTAATTGATATAACTAAAAACTTTTTTCTAATATCAATAATTTAATATTAAATAATTATACAAACAAAGTTAATCTATTAACCGGTAAATTTGTTTACATACTTTTTCCTTAAGACAAAAAATATGAGAAGGTGAGTTTCAGTGTGTCATATAAAGAGAAAATTTTGGTCTACTTGAATTCATTGAATAAAAAAATATATATTGTACCTCACTTAGATTCCAGAAAATCAGGATTTCGGAAAAACATTAGCTTTGAACTATTTTTATTTTTTATTATTTTTTAACCTCTCAAAAGTATAAAATTAAATATCTATAACCTTACCTTCAACAATATATCCACTTTTACTATCCAAATAATTCTTTCATAAAAACTACAAAAATAATTATATTTTGTATAATAATTTTCTGGAATCTAAGTGAACTACTATATATATGTTTATTTAAAGCTAGTTAGTCAAGAAAAAAGGTTTAACTATAAAATAAAATAACTTTAGCTATATTTTGAATTTTGTATAAAACTGTTACACTAGTCAGAACTACAATCTCTGAAACAGTTGAAATTGATAATATTATGCTATATCTACACTAGAATGTCTGTTCAAACATAGTGTTTGATAAACACAAAAATATTGTGACGAGTTCATTGCCAAGGACAATTTGGTCTATTATTTACAAAAGATCATAAACTTTGTGTGTTTTTTAGGAAAAATAAATAAATAGACCACTTCAATATAAGATATAAATAAATTATGTAATAAAAACCGGCAATGACAATTATTTAGTAACGCTTTGAACCCAAAACTCACCTGTACCAGTACCACGTTCTCGTCGACGCTTGCAAGCTCTGCTCAACAAGACACCGACGTTATGGCGCTCTCTCTCTGATGCTTCTAAAGCGGTAAGCTTTTCATTAAGAGTTTTTTCAAACGTCTTGCGCTGCAAAGAAGACAAATCTTTAGATTCAGATCCAGTTACGCCTACTTGCTGAAAAGGTATAATAATATGGCCATCTGAGCTAGTAGTAGCTGTGGAGGCAGAACATTTAGAAGATAGAGTTGTAGATGAAATCTGAGAGTCAGTTGATGGCGATGGAGAAGATGGAGTAGCTTTCATATCAACACTTTCACTACTGGCAGAGGCTGTGACTGTAGAGTTGTTATATACTCTGCTAAAAAATTCTTCTTGCTTTGTCTTGCGTATAGCTTTTTCTTGTTCAGCAATACCTTTGTCAATGATTATCTTTAATTTATCAATCTCTTTTTTTAAATCAGATATTTGCTTGTCGAGCTCATTGCGTTTGAAATGTAGTTGTACAGCACGGTCTTCGAGTTTTTCAGAAGAGCTCTCCTTTTCACTTTTCATTCCACTGACATTGGAATTTCTTTGAAGCTCCTGTTGCAGGTTTAGCCTACCAGAAGACTTTTTGAGATGGCCAGCAAAAAAAGTTTGATTTAGAGGACCGTTGCTGTTTTCATCACCTTCTTCAATAGTTTCTTTTGTAGAAAAGCGGTTGGCTTTAAAGTATTTTTCCAAAAGGGGATCCTGTTCCCAGTTGGACGAGATTGTAGTAGAAAAACGGATTGTGGGAAGACTATTCCTTTTAACAGGCTTTCTATTAACCGTTTTTTTAGATTGCTTGCCAATAGAAGTAGTAAGGTCACATATAGATTGGTTCTGTTTTTGTGCCTGGTTATTTGAAATGAATAAGGATGTTTCAGTACTTTTTTTTTGAAAAACAAAGGCCATTTTTTTTTGACCAGCCGAGACTTTGCTACCATTGTTACCAACGGAATTTGAGTTTTCACGATGCTTGCGACTGAAAATTTTAGGTAAAACAAGTTTTCTGTTATTTGAATTTGTCTTGTCAGTGGAAAAAGGTGAAGGGGCTTGCTGAGATGTTGCAGTGGATGTCTTTGAATAAGAAATGCTTGTTTTCTCCAAAACATCTGCTTGCATGAATCTAAACGACCTGGATGACTTGGAAAAAAGTGAATTTTTAACTTGTCTTATCCTGTTGGTATTGCCCTGGACTTTGGTTTCCGGCGTGAGGTTGACATTATTGTAAAATTCTGGAGTATAGGTAACAGGCACATTAAGACCTTTTGCAATTACAGCTGGCCTTTTGCTTTTGTGAAAATGATAAAGCGAGTTTTTGGAAAAAAAATCTATCGAAGGGCGATGTATAATACTATTATTGTTTTTAAGTTGTTCTACGGAAGAAACCATTGTCTTACCACGCTCAAGAGGATGTTTATTTGAAATTGTAGATGGCAGCACTGCAAGGGACATACGGGAACTGAAATTTTTGTTTGTTCGTTGGGATAAAAGAGGGCTGTCGCACATAAAGATAGCTGAGCCTGGAAAAGATATAGAAGAAGTAAGACTGAGAGTATGAAGACAATTTTTATAAAAATCACGCTTGCTGACGTCGCCCAAAGAATAGGTGGAGCTCCCCAAGATCTCTTCAATGCTTGAAACAGAACCTGTTGCATAAATATGACTTTGTTTGGGACAGAGAGATTCCAAATTACTGCCACTTTTTGTGACGAGTTTAGTAGTATTTGTCATATTTGTGTCACTATTGGTGCCACAATGACTGTCTGTTGGACCATTTAAGGGGGATTGTGCCTCGTCTTTAGTTATGTATGAGGAACATGTGGAGTTAATCAAAAGCAGTGATGGTATACCTAATGGGACCATAGGCGATGGCATACATTGTGTCGCACTAGAATTGCTTGAATCACCATAACTATAACGCTTTTGACGTGGTTTCGATGCTAGGTGATTGCGTGCTGAAAAATTAGCAGAAACTGTTGTGTCGACGATGCATGATGAGCTAGCCGATGATACTTGTTTTGTATTATGCTTTTTGATATTGTCTGTATGGTTATTGCACCACGACTCAACATTGATATCGGATAAATTACTAAAATTATCTTTTCTTAAGCCAGTTTCACCACTATTTTGTTTTGTGCTATTATTTTTCGAGGAATGAGACAATGAATCTAATGTTGTAGGAGGCCGCGGGTCAAACATATTCTGTTGGCTGTTTAATGATATTGTGGTGTCGATTTCTCTATTAGCACTAGAAGTCTTACTCGACTGCAGAGCTGGACCAATGCTTTTGGGATTAGTATCATCATTGTTTCTATTTAATGGAAATTGAAAAAGATTGGGGTGTTTTTTAATCTCAGAGCATTTGAATTTATCCAGATGTTGTAGATTCCTGGGTTGAGCTGCTGTAGCAGATGTGATAAAGGTAGTGAAAGCCAATCCATCTGGCCAAAATTCAGATTTGCTTTGAGAAGTCTGTGGTCCATAACTAGAATCGTCGTTAGCTTTATCATCAGACATCATATTATTATTACTGCTGCTGGCTGTTTGATCAGTTAAACTCAGAATATCATCGAGGTATAGATCATCTGCAGTCGTGTGAAACGAGTCTATAGATGTGGTTGTACTAACATTGCTTTGGCTTTGTTTAATTAAGTCAAATGATCGATTGCTATTTTTAACAATATTTCCCTCATTGGATAAGTTTGCAATTGTGGATGAGTAGAAATCTGAAGATATATTCTTATCTATGGGCTTGCTATAGACAGTGTTGCTGGTGGTAGTGTTAACATTGGTGGTTTGGAAACTTAATTTATCATTAATAATTTTCCTATTAAGTGAATGTGGGGAAGGCTGGTGCTGATCTGCACCACTACTACCGCCGTGCTCAGAGCCAACAAGAGTAGCAACACCATCATATTTCTTAATACTTCTATACTTCTTGCAGATATTGTCAGAAATATCTGAGGATGGTATGCATTTAGGTTGGGTGGTCTGCCAGGGATGATTAGCGGAGTGTATAAAAGTAGAGGCCATTTTGTTGACCAACCCAGGAATCGAGCTGCTTTGATAGGTATCAGCAACCACTAAAGCTGTCATTAATGAAGGAGTTGTTGTATTTACAATCGAGTTTCCGTTGTTTGTTAATGATGAAGTAAAGGTTGAGCGTACTGCATGGCTCGGGCTCGTTGCTCTGTTGAATGATGCGCTTGCTGAATTTTCTATGAAAACTTTTGAATTTATATTAATCAATGATGGGTTATGATAGTCACTTCTAGTGAAAGGAAAAATCACTGTGTAGTAATAGTCATCATCGTATTCGGATTCACTGTCTTCGTTGAAGATATCATGAAGCAAATCAGATGAGTGCATCAATGAGGAGTGCGTGTAGAAGGATGTCGCTCCTATGCCAGCTGTATATGCAGAAGTACAATTTGTCGATAGGGCTGATTTAGAAGTAAGGGGTGTCTGAAGTGCTGTTGAGGTAATAAAGGTTTCAAAAGAAGATGGATTTATTGGATTTTTGCTACTTGAAACAAGACTAGTAGACGAGGAATCGATCGCTTTATAGTTAGTTGAAAAACTTGAGCTAATAGGAATTGGATTATCTTTCATTACCATTCGAATGGCTGCTCCTACGCAGTCCAACTCAATGCTGTTTTCGTTTTTCTGGGTTACAGTTGTTTGTCTCATTTTTTGTGTTTGTCTTTTTCAGATAACATTAGGTTGAATATTTATTTTTTCTGGTTCCTAATTGAATTTGGTTGGATGGTATATATTGAATTTAGTAAAGCTATCAATGTCGGAATAGGAAAAAAAAGTTTAACCAAATGTAAAATTGTTGGTAAAGGTTTTAAAATGAAAATGGAAAGGGAAAGTAAAATAGAGTAAAAAAAAACAAAAAAAAAAAAAAAAAAGTTTAGGAATACAATTAAAATATATATATATATATATATATATATATATATAATTGAAATAATCATTAACATAATAATGGACTTTAAAAATCAATATTAAACAATTAATTACTGCCCTTTTTTTAATAGTTTGAAAAGAAGTTAGTGGTATGTAAAAAATAAAACGATGCGCGAAATTCCAAATTCTTGATAAGACCCATCTCTCATTTCCCATAGTAAAACCTACCACATACCAATGATGTAATGCGTGGGACTGTTGATGATTGTAATGATGATCTAGAAAACAATAGTTTGAGTTTATAAGTTCCAAAAAAAATTTAAACTTTTTGGAATAAAACAATTTCAGTTTTCCAAAAATTACTATTTGATCATATATTACCTAAAAGTTCAGGAAGTATTTTTATTTTTTTATATGATTTTTATTAGATAAATTCAAGCTGTTGCTTGATGTTAAAACGAGTCAATTAATATAGATTGAACCCCTTATATTGCAATTGATTCCACAATTATTGATAAAGATAAAATTCTAACTTTTTTAAAAAAATTTAAATCAATGTAAGATATTTTTAAAGAATTTGGTTAATACTGAATTGGGGTTCAGTTTATTTAAAATAGAACACCTGTTTTGAAAGCAATACAAAATTAAATCTTGAAGGTATAAAAATACAAACTTTCATTAAAATTTGTTAGTAAACAGCTTTTTTTTTCATTTATACACCTGCTGCAAAGTTTAGCTGTTTTGCGGATATATATGAATTTTATGATTGTTAATATAAATTTCCTTTAGTATTAAAGCTTAAAACTAAAAATATTTGTCTATTAAATCTTATAAATTGTTCGTATATCTTGCTTATTACAATATTGTCAAAAATGAGAAAAATACTAAAAATAAACTGAAAGCAATTGGGTTTGAATATTTGACACCAGAATTAACATTGATTTGAGTAAAGTTTCCTAAAGATGATCCAGAACCACTGAGATTTCCATTTCCATTTGACGAGGAACCAGGGTTCTGTGAGTTTGAACCGTCATTACCTTGATTGTCACCAGATTCGTTGTTTGGATTAGATGAACTGTCTGCAGAGCTGTTATTGCCAGAAAGGTCACTATTTTGGCTGTTATTCTGAGAATCGTTGCTTGAGTTACCTTCAATACCAGAACCATTTGGACTATTGCTGCTATTATTGGAATTGTCGTTATCATTGTTACTGTTGGAGTCACTGTCACTGTCATTATCATTATCATTATCATTGTTGCTATTAGAGTCACTGTCATTGTTGTTGCCAGAGGAAGTACCGTATTGAAAAAAAAAAAAAAAAAAAAAAAAAAAAAAAAAAAAAAAAAAAAAAAAAAAAAAAAAAAAAAAAAAAAAAAAAAAAAAAAAAAAAAAAAAAAAAAAA
>CBXB010000007.1:0-19584 GCA_000817185.1 Magnusiomyces clavatus CNRMA 12.647
AGATGAGCGGTGCTGGTATGGTTCCTATCATCATCATTAGAAATTTGATGAGTTTCGCTATTGGTTATGGTATCACTCCTTGGGTCGAAGCTGGTTTGAAGGCATGCTTCATCTCTGCCGGTTTTATCAGTATGTTCTGTTTTGGTACTTTTCTCATCATGGTGATCTGGGGTAAGAAGTGGAGAGATTCCTCTAAACATGTTTATTGGAGATATGTGCAAGAAGCCATTGATAACGGAATGGCACATTAAACCTTTCAAGTATAAAAAATTTCTACTTTTATTCATTTTAGTTCTTGAATATGTAATTTTTTTATGCAAAAAACCTTCAAATACTTGAAAAGTTATGTTTTGTTATGTTTGATAGCAGTATTACTTAATCTTGTGTAGTATATTGGCAGTGAAACACAAATGTCACAAATGTCACAAATTTTCAAAAAAAAAAAAAAAAAAAAAAAAAAAAAAAAAAAAAAAAAAAAAAAAAAAAGAATAAATTTCATTATTGTTTATGGTTTTGTGCAAAATGGAGTGACAAATTCGTTAGATTCGAGTATTCTTGAGTCAAGGATTTAATCTCATTGTAAACTCTATCTTTTTTATACTCTTGTGAAGCACAAGGACGGTTTTGTTTAAATTATAACAGAATTTGGTAGACATATCGAAAAGTTAAATTAATAGTTGAACAAAAAAATCAATTATATAGAAAAATTAAATACCAAAAATAGCAGGCCAACTTAGATAACAAAGTTCATAGGAGCTTTACAGAACGAAACATATGTAAATGATAAAAAATTAAATAGTAAGATTTTGGTTTTAATAACCTCAACAGCAGTGATAAAATAAAAAATAGAAAATTGTTTTACTGAATGAAAAAAAGTATGTAGAATGAAAATTAAAAGTAACTAAAGTTTTCCTGTTTATTTTTTTGGGTTAGTCATAATAGTTGAATTTGAGAATGTAAGACCCAATTAAAAAAATTGACAAAATACAAGCATATAAATTTGAAAATATTTAATGAGCCATGCCATTGTCGATGGCCTCTTGGACGTATTTCCAGTAAGCATGTTTCGTACTATTTCTCCATTTTTTTCCCCATATGACCACGAAAATAAAAGTGCCATAGCAAAACATGGCCATGAAAGCAGCAGAAATAAAACATGTCTTAAAACCAGTTTCAACCCAGGGAGTAACAGCATAACCAATACCAAAACTCATCACATCTTTGATGACTACAATAGGAACCATACCGGGACCACTCATTTCTCTGTAGCATTCATGAAAATAGTTAATAGCAATAGCATTACCAACGGCGCTAGTACCCAGTAAACCAGAAGCAATGATTAGACCCCAAACATTAATACCATGTTCGGCGCCAACTCCCCAAAGAATCATAGCACCTGGAACAATAAACATAAATGGAAGAGTAATCCATAATCTATGCTCTGGTTCTGATATACCACCATTCCTCTTGCTCATGTAAATCTTGAACAAATCCCCTAGGTAGCCAGTAAGTAAAATAGTGGTACTGGAGCCAATTATGGGGGCAACAAAAGTAACACCAACCATGGAAGGAGACAATCCATAGTATTCGGTAAAAATCAAAGAACAGCTAGCATTGAACACATTGAACCAGACTAAGTTGGAGCCAAAAAAAAAACCACACCAAAGAACTGCAGGAAATCTAATCATGGTAAAAGGTCTGATAAAACTTATTTTAAGGCTCTTGAGAGGTCTTGGAACATCGAGAAGTTTTAGTTTTTCCCAGTATGTTTTTGTCTTGTAAATAGGACTAACAACACCCACTTCAATATCGACAAAGTTACTAACGGCGTCAGATTTATTACAATCTTTGGTATCTACAGTTTGAGAACTGTCTTGAGGCCCTTCTTCGCTGCTAATATCTTCAAAGACACAATCAGATGATATTGTTTTTCTAGAGTAATTGGTTTCTTCCATCAAAAAAAAGAGAATGACAGACGAAACTCCCTTTATATGTAGAAGAGGTTAGTGATATTAATTTTTTTTAAAAATAATAATAAAAAAAAAAAAAAAAAATTAACATACTGCAAAAATACAACACCACCAGATAACCCATTCCCAGGATTGACCATCAAGAATGAAACCGGCAACAAGTGGAGCAATCAAGTTGGAAACAGTTAAGGAAACAGCATAGAGAGCCATCCATCTACCACGATCATGTTCAAACCAGATGTCAGAAACACTGGTTTCACAAAGGGATTCGATTGGTGCACCAAAAAAGCCTTGTAATATTTTACTGCCAATCCAACTACCAGCCCTTACATCATATGTGGACCAAAGCAACACAACGCTTGTTGCAACAGAACTGATAAGGTAGACGGGGCGTTTACCATAATGAAGGGCTATGGGTTGCCAGAAAAGACAGCCCAAACCTAGAAAAAGAAACATATAACCTGTGCCTTGGTTAAGGGTAGCAAGCGAAAGGCCTGTTTCCATTGATACTGGTGCAAGAATGGAGTAGATTGCTGCTGATGGAACACCATTAAGGTAGCAGTAAAGAACTATGCAAAACATAGAACGGTACTTTCTTGGTAGACTCCAGTTGAGAGGATCATCAGGATGATCTGATGGAGTAGGACTTAAGACAATTTCTTTGTCACTTTTTGCATGTAGAGCATTGGAAATTTCACTTGTTTCATCTACCAAATGAACAGTACCAGGAATAGCTTCGTGATTGATGCCCATTTTTGTTTATTTCCTTGAAAGTTTAATACAGAAGTGGGAAATTTGAAAAAATATATATTTTCGATAATATAGCTGAAAAATAAATAAATAATATGAAAAATAAAATAAATTAAAATATAAAAATACGAAAATAAAACAAAATCTAGTCATATATATATATAACAATAAGAGGCTTTAGATAAAGAAATACTAATTTCAAATCTATTTCAAATCTAGCAATCTGTTATCAACTGATAAAAAGTTGAAAACAAAAAAATAAAGATGTTTATCCTGAAAAACAATTCAGAGAAATTTCTATTGTCCAAGAAATACTACTACGAACAACGTTTTTTACATGCTGAAAAAAAAAACTCTAGTATCAGATTACTAAGAGTTTTTGCATGATAAGATATAATCAACAACATATATTTAAACACCACGGGCACTTGCATATAAAAATAGCCTACCTTTTTTCTTTTATCCGAAAATAAATAATATATCTTAATTTAGAATACCCATAGCCTTATACGCAGTAGAGAAAATTAGAGATGTCTATTATAAGTCACCCAATAATCTACTTTTATTGGACATTTAATAACTTTTTTACACTTTTTTTGGCCCATATCACCAATACAGCGCGGTTAAGAAACTGTTATTTACTAATCACCCACGTGAATAATAACACCATACTAAATTTTTCAAAAGCAAACTTAAATAGTTAAGAGTTACAAAAATGTCGACAGTGAAGCAAAATTAGCATTGCTAAGGGACGATGGATAATGTACCACTACTCGGAATCCTACTGGACTCCGGTCTGACGTTTGAGAGGCAAATCGAAAGGTTCATTGATGAAGCATAGAACAAACTACATATGATCTTGGAGGCACATTGAGGGAATTTACTGGCAATACCATCAGGAAATTTCACCTAGCCTGTTTAAAAACAGTATTGGGGTAAGGAATAGAAAAATGGGGCAATAAAAGCAAGGGTTAGCAGATGTGATAAACAAAAGTGATGGAAAATTTTGCTTTAAAAAAAATGACTGTAGCCTACGGGACTACGGAAATTATGAAGAAAAAACTGATAGACTATACTACTCATTAACTTATATAAAGAATACAACCAGATGAAAAAAGCAATATTGATATTGCTTAGCACATTTGTCTATTGAGGTATCTGTGAAGTATGGTAAGTCCAACCGAAACATAATTGAGTATGGGCTTTGTATTTTTTGTTTATGCATTTATCATTGTATATTATTTTTTTTGGCAGTAAACAATAAAAATTACTAATAAATTATATTATATTATTTATATTTTTATGTCAATTATTTTTTATTTTTATTTTTTTTATTTTAATTTATACTAGTACATACTAAAGCAATTTGGTATTTGTATGATAGAATCGATTACTCAATATCACAACTAGGTTGCGTTACTAAACTCAGTCGGTCCTCAAAGTAAAAGCTTTTATATTAGAATCTAGCTATGTAACAGGAATCTTGTAGAAGGAGGAAAATTTTCCTTCCACCGAGATATTTATATAGACTAACATATAAGAAAACATGTTTGATTGTATAAGCAGTTACAAGTACGTGTAACTATAATAAATAGTTCATCCACGCAAGTATATTTCACTTCACATACGACTTTCTAATTTAAAAACTAGCATTGTTAATACACAGAAGAGTGAAAAGATAAATATTGACTAAGTAAAATCATGTAAATGAATAATAGCAAAATCAGTAAAAATCTATAATATTATATTGTTATCACGAATTTGACAACCTTTTAAGATATTTTCTCTTATAGTAATAAAAAAAGTATTTTTGTTCAGACCTTTAAGCTGTAGTTTGGATGAGACCTTGATTGTTGCACAATAGGTTACTCTATGGAGTTTTTTCAAAAATGTTTAAATAAAATTTGAATAACCTGAATTGAAGCTGTATTGTAGACGGCTTAAAATTCATAGTGTCAGAAAATACTCAAAAATGTAATGGATTAATCATAAAAACTTTCTTTTCTGTCTGAATGTAACAAATTTAGATTTTATTTAAAATGGCAAACATTGTATATAAAAAAAATTCTCAACTTTTTAAAAAATCCATTGATTATAAAATAAGATAGTTATAAAATTATTGGGTAAGACCCTTGTAAGTAGCAGCTTCAACTTCAATCCACAACTTCAATACTTGAGGATCAGCAAATGGATATAGTTGAGCACAAACAAAGCCAGCAACACCCTTTTCAACATCAATCCAGTAGTAACTGTTGATAATACCACACCAAAATGCAGTGTTGGCACCGCGGCCGTAGTCAGTGGGGGTAGTAGTCAAGTGGAAAGAGAGACCCCAGCCTTGAGGAGGGTTGCCTGGTTGAGGAAAGATTTCCGGAAGAGCATTGGTGACCTCTGGAGCATAGGTTGGAATACCCTGTCTTGCAAAGTCGGGCCATTGAGGAATCTGGTTAGTAAACATTTCCTTGACCGTCTCTTCCTTTAAGATGCGAGTATTAGTAGGAGCATAGACTCCACCGTTTAAGAGAGCTGCAAAGATACGGACATATTCAGAGGGCTTGGCAAAAATACCAGCACCGCCAGACTGGTAAGCCATGGCTGCAAGGTCTGGGCTATCATTGAGTGGCCAAGACATTGGATGTGGACGTTCAGACAACTTGCCAGTTTTAGGGTCTCTTTGGTTCATCTTTACAAGATTGTCTTTGATTTTTTTGTCTGGGGTAGTAGACACCAAAGAAAATCCCAAGGGATCAAAAAGACGTTCTTTCAACAAGTGTTGGAAGGACTTTCCTTCGGCCCTGACAACAACATCAATGGCCTTATCAATGCCAACACCATAGCTCCACTTGGTGCCTGGCTCAAATTCAAGTGGAAAATTGGTGCAGCCTGGGCCACCGTTGAGTTCATCAATGCCAAAAAACTCTCCATACTTTTTGTACTTTTCGTTAAAAAATGTATAAGAAAAACCTGCTGTGTGGGTAAGCAATTGTCGTAAAGTGATGCGGTTAGTTTTAGGAACCAAAGTTATAGTTCCATCAGCACTGATATCCTTAATGATTGGAATATTTTTCAATTCTGGAGCATACTTTTCAACATCATCGGGGTTGTCCAAACTGAGGAGGCCTTTTTCGACTGATTGTAAGGCAATAATTGTGGCTGAAAGCTTGGTGCATGATGCAATCCAAAAGGTATTATCAGTAGTCATTGGTTTGTTGGTTTCAGAACCGATTTGGCCAAATGCCTCTTCAAAGAGAAGATCACCATTTTTGTTGACAATTGCAATTGAAGTTCCTGGGATGTTATTGACTGGATCTTTGGTTGCCTCTTTGGCAAGTTGTCTAATACTTTCAACTGCAGAAGAATGAAGAGTAGCCATTTTTGAACGATTTGTTAATTTTTTCTTGATGAATGGGATAGGGGTAAAACGCATTAAATGTTTTAAAAAATTATAAGAGAATAGATAGTAAAAGAAAATAAGTAAATAATAAATTAAAAAAATTGAAAAGCACAAACTCGGCAGAAAGATTGGTATTTATATATTTTCTAAATTATTGATTGCGGAGTATACTACAGTATATATCATAATCTTGGCCTCGAGTAATTAGAAGCCGTTGCTACGTTTGCTCTTACAGACACAAGTCTAAACGGCGAGCGATCTCATTAACAAAACGGTCAATTGATTTGAAGAAACTCAGTTAGCGGGGAGTTTCATTTTACAATACTATATGCCATTACCCATTGATTCCCCATAGAGGGGTGAGTTGAAAATAATAGGTTTGATTCTTTTTAAACAAAATTTTCATCCCCCTCTCTGCTGATTCCCATACATGTTAAATTGTCCAAACTCAACTACCGGGTTGGTTTTTTTGATATGTGGGGAGGGTGCTTTAATCACTACTTAAAGACTTTTTATTGTATTTAGGATAATCGAAATTATTGTTAATGTGTTTTTTCCCCCCTCTAGTTTTATAAATAATGTTTAATTGATCAATGGCACTTTTGCCTAGTATGGATGTTGTTATAATAGGGTACAAATTATTGGATATATAATATCCGGTGGTTTTTTTTGTAAGCTGGTTAGTTATTGATTGTCTCGGTGTAAAGGCAATGACGACTTACAAACAATTACATTTGACGTCCGATTGTTGCCCTTTTTTGTCACAAAATAACTGCATCTTCTAGCTGGTTTCGAAAGTGTACCAAAATCTTGTAGTCGTAGTTACAATGTTAAACACGTTGTAACATAACACGTGATAGACCCCACCCAAACAAAGCTCAACTTCCCCGCAAATCGTCAACCGAAGGTAAACCCGCAGCCATTATTTTTTTTTAAAAAGCCCGGTATAAGATTGATGTTATTGCCATATTATAATCGTATATATATATATATATATCAATGACACTAAACAAAATCAATACCTCTCTATTATTCCATTGTTATTTGGCATATATACCTTTTTTTACTTTTATTTATTTACTTACTATTCATCTTCATATTGCCCGGAGATCAACAAACATTTTCCAAAAACTTTAAAATCCAGCACATTCTATTTTTTACGAAATCAACATTCAAATTAAAGACCAATATTTAGAAAATCAGCAAAAAAAAAAAAAATCAGTTGATCAATCATTGATATGGAATTATAAAAAACCTTTATCTTGTTCCGGTTTTTTTTGTTTTTTGTTTTTTTTTTACTTTAACGCAGAAAATATCATACAAATCTTATCATTTACAGTCAATTTCAATTCACTAATTAAAAACTTACATTTCGTAGTTGTACATTTTACAAATTCAAACAAGCGAAAAGAATTTTTTTATTATTTGTCATTTGATTACATATTTTTTATTCACTTGAAATAGCATATGCCTTCTAAAGAATACTATTATGATGCTCTCGTCGTCGGAGGCGGGTTTGGCGGTGTGTATCAATTGTTTAAACTTAGGAGTCTAGGGTTTAAAGTCAAAGGCTTTGAAAAAGGATCTCAATTAGGGGGTGTTTGGTACTGGAACACTTATCCTGGTGCAAGAGTCGATTCTGATGCTCCCGTTTATCAGTTGTGGCTAGAAGATTGTTACACTGATTGGACTTTCGGTCAAAGATTCCCTTCAGGACAAGAGCTGCTTGAATATTTTAAACATGTCGATAAGAAACTCAACATTTCAAAAGATTTTTCTTTCAATACTTTTGTTTCCGACGCATCTTTCGATCCCACAACAGGATTATGGACAGTTCTTACTAGAAAAAGTGATGATACAAGCAACTCCGAGAACAGTACTCATGAAAGCGATTCTAGCGCTTCACCGCCAGCAATAAACGGATATTCTTCTCAGGAATTTGACACTTATAAAACGAAAAATCTAATCATATGCTCAGGATTTGCTGCAAAGGTCTATATACCTGATATCCCACACATGAAAGATTACAAAGGAAAATTACATCACACTGCACAATGGCCCAAAAATGGAGTCGATATGAAAAACAAAAAAGTCGCCATAATAGGAACCGGGGCTAGCGGCGTGCAAGTGATTCAGGAAATTGCAGGTGAAGTGAAGCATCTTACAGTATTTCAACGGACTCCAAACATGGCCATTCCAATGCAGCAAAAAAAGCTAAACAAAGAAGAAGAAGATTTAAAAAAGCCGTATTTACCGCAGCTTTGGGAAGAAACCCTGAGGCTATCCAACGCTGGATTTCAGTATCGATTCGACAAACGTTCAGCACTTGAAGTATCTCCAGAAGAACGAGAACGCTTTTATTCTCAGCTTTATGAACGCGGTGGATTTAATTTCTGGGTTGGTACTTTTTACGACGCATGGACAAATCCCAAGGCCGATGCACTGCAGTACGACTTTTGGAGAAGAAAGGTCTGGCAGCGCGTCAAAGACCCCAAGGTTGCTGAAAAACTCGCTCCTGCTAAACAAAGATTCACGCTCTGTAGCAAGCGACCGAGCTTGGAACAACATTATTACGAAGTCTTTAATCAAGATAACGTTGAGTTGATCGACGTAAATGAAGAAACAATAGAATGCTTTACTGAAAAGGGCATAAAAACTTCAGAGCGAGAGCTTGAGTTTGATATTGTTATTATGGCAACTGGCTTTGATGCTGTCACCGGTGGACTAACTCAAATTAACATTACTGGCTTAGAAAACATTTCACTCAAAAAAAAGTGGAAACAAGGTGTCAATACCTACTTAGGAGTGTGTACATCTTGGTTCCCAAATATGTATTTCATGTATGGACCACAAGGCCCTACAGCGTTTTCCAATGGTCCAACCTGTGCTCAAATCCAAGCCGATTGGATCACTGATGCTATTATCTACTGCAAAAGAAACAATCTTAAATATATGTATGCCAGCCCAGAATCAGAAGCTGCATGGCGATACCATGTTAATCAACTACAAGATCTGACTCTGCTAAAAGGATCCAAATATTCATGGTATGTTGGGTCTAACATCCCGGGAAAAACAGTTGAAGCATTGATGTACTTGGGAGGACTTCCAAAATATCTGGAAGAGATTGGAGTTGAAGCAGATTCAAGTTATAAAAATTTTGTCAAAGTAGCTAAATAGTTTGTTTTTTCTTTGCTGCAAAAATATAAACATAATTATTTATCAAACTTGTTTTAAATGGATATTAGAAAGCACCTTACTCTTGTAACAATAATTATGACATTTATATATGTATAAAAGACCGAAATCAACTAAAGAACAATAGATTTAGTCATGTATCATGTGATATCTATTTAACTTATAAAACGTTTTGTACGCTCGGATGCATTCTTCCCTCCTACCCACAACTAAATCAACCTTATATCAAGATCTATTGTTTTTTTCATTAAATATTGAGATTTAATTATACGTTTATATAAGAGAAGTTTAAAACCTATTCTGTAGTTCCGCTAACTTTTATTATTATTTTTGTTTCTCATTTTATCTATATTCTAAACTTTCCAACATATAATCCATACTTACTCATATTGATTATTTTTCATGGTTGATTGTACTACTTTAAAACGAAAACGGAGGATTGTTCCCGATTCGAAGCGAAAAAGAACTGCCGTTAGTTGTGATCGATGTCGCAAACGCAAACTAAAGTGTCAAATGGCTGTTTTGACTGGCACTCAGATGTCACCCTTGTCAACGACCGGTCATTGCACACAGTGTTTGAAGGCCGGCACTCCATGTACGAGAGAGTTACCTCGAAAGCATCGGGTTTATGGCTCTACAGAGTCGCTGTCAATCAACTACCAAGCTCTTATTTTCATTTTTTCTAAGCTTTTCCCTGGATACGACTATACCAATTTTGAAGATTTGAAACAAGTTGCTGAAAAAAATGGCATTATGTTGCCAGAATTTCATCCTCAAGATGCTGAACCGCACGAATATCTAGGCTCAATGAAGGTTGCCTCGGCAAATGTTCAAGAAAACAGAAACACTACCACTACTACTACCCCTATACCCAAAAAAGAGGAAATTGAGAATATCAATCGAAATAACGACGTTTGTTTATCAATTTATAACCCTTTCCAATCTTCAAGTTTTGGAATATCATCCATACCTGACCTTTCTGCATCGCCCTCGGGAAACAGTTCAATAAGTATTGGGGTAGTATGTCCATGTCCTGATTTTGGCTCTGAGAGAATTATCTATGACAGAGCAGGCCTCCCTCATTATGCAGGTTCCATCGGGTCAATGGCATTTTTTGATGGTCTCTGCAAACTCATCAACCGAACAAAAAATTCTAAAGACAATAATATCATATCATCTCAAATGATTACAAACGCAAACTCAAATAACTTTCAAAACAATCCTATTCTCTCATTAAACGTTATACCGTCTCAAAATCAAAGCAACGATCTTAATAAATATTACGGCCCACCAAGAGATCTGGCTAATAAACACCAACTTGGAATATACTTTTATACCCTTTCTGCATCCTCTTTTTCGGCGATAAGACCAATACCTTTAGTTGAGCAATATCACAATAAAGTGTCTATAAATTCAACACAGTCAATACACTCTAGTAGCTTTTGTAGTTCTTTTGTTAATGATTCGAATTCTATGAATACTAGTTTGCCGCATACTTCACGGGATGTGTTTTATCAATCACCTGCTCAAAATGAGATTTCACTAAGCTCAAATAGAAATGAACTTAACAATAAAGAAAACAGTTTATATGAGGTTGATAATAGTGCTGCAAGTGATCCAAACTCTAAAGGTGCTCCTAATCCAAACAATATTTGGGACATTGGCCCACAGGAGCAACTTCCTACCAAAGCCGAAGCAGACGAACTTGTTGCTGCATTTTTTGAAAAAGTGCATCCCATACATACCATTTTCAATGTTAAGCAATTTATGGCAAAGTATGAAAACTACTGGGAACAAATTTCAAATTACAAGTGTAGTAAAAGAAACCCATGTGATGCGTTGATCCCTCTGGACGTAAGATGCTGCTTATATATGGTTTTTGTTATGGGTTCCCGTGCCCTTTCTGTAGACGAAAAATCTTCTAATTATTATAGCAAATTTGCCAAATACTCTACATCAGTAGAAAGATCACTGTTTTTAATGATTGCGACACCTTCCTTACACACTGTTCAGGCGCTATTTTTACTGGCTTTGTACCTATACGGCATTAATGAAAGAAATGTTGCTTGGCTCATTACGGGAATTTGCTGTCGGTCGGCCATTGCTATGGGTCTCCACAGAGAGTCTGCTTCATCGGCATATTCATACAGCGAATCGCAAGTGCGAAAACAGGTTTGGTGGACATTATATGCTTTGGAATTGCATCTCTCTGCCAATCTTGGCCGTCCACGAACCATGAGAGACGAAGAAATTGATATCTCAATTCCTGTTGATCCAGAGTTGAATATTGATGTGTACTATCCTCCTGGTGGTCTCAAGGCCTCCATAAAGGCCTTACAGATACTAAATATCACTATGCAGCAAACGCAATCTTCCAATACTTCGCATCGTCATTTACTCAAACATTCTAATATGGAAAAAAGTATTGCCCTTTGTAGACAACTAAAGGACATGCTTGGCCAACTTCCAAAACATCTTCGAGAGTTTAAACCAGATGAAACCAAATACCACATTCGTTCCATTTTGAATATTCACATGCAGTTCCACTATTCGATTAGTATTATATCCAGGCCATATATTCTGTACTTGATTGGCAGTGATCCTACTACACTACCTATACAGCAGCGTGCTGATTTGATTTTGCTTCTAAATATTGGCTGTGCCGCTACATCAGCCATGGCTGCTATTTTAAATACCCTTTACAAAAACAACTTGGTTACCGGTATCTACCACTATGATATTTATTTTGGATATTGTGCCACAATGGTATTGGCTCTTGGCTCATTGATTATTTCATCAGGCAAGTTTTCTAAAGATGAGTTGGCATATGACGTCGAGAGCTTATATGAATCTATTCGGACCATTATACATGTAATGGACAACTCGTATCTAGAGGGAACAATGTATCGTCTTGCCCAAGTTACAGCATATATTCTTAGAGATTTAGGTATTGATCAGAAGCTCAAGGAAACATCTGACAAGCCCAGGAGCAAAAGAGAAGAGAAACTTAAAGGTGTAGGCAGGAAACAGAAAAGCCAAGAATATAGTAACAATATTCAATCTGATGCAAATGAAGCTTCTGGAAAGCAAACAGTTAGCAAAAACATTAGTAGAAATGATTACAAGCTGGCCTCAGAAGACATTTTTGAGCATGCAACTCTTTTCCGTTACAAGAAAAACAAAATTTTACATCAAGATACTGTTTTAACAGAGCCAGGAGCTTCTGCTACTGATTCTTCTCCTTCTCCTTCTTCAGAAAATAGTAAAAATTCATTGTCTCCAGTGTCTGATGGTCTCATTCCAGATAATCCGAAAGTTGCAAATACTCCCTCTACTTTAAATTCTCCGACAAATTCAGTTACAGATACAGTAAATGAAAAATCACAAGAACAATTCTTGCAAAACACCATATCCCAAGTACTACCAGTTGAAAATAAAACCCAATTTATTCCTCCTGATTCACCATTTGCACAAAATATTATGGATACAAACTCACTTGACTCGATGATGTCTGAAACTTCAACAGAAATGTTTGATCTGCATTCATTTTTTACTGCTGACGACTACGACCGCATGTTTATGCCACACGATACGTTAAAAGCAACAACAGTTGACAACTCCATCACAAGCACACCCCTTACCAACACTTCTTCCAACCAGATTCCTCAACAACAACAGCAAAGCTCAGAAAATTCTTCACCTTATCAATTCAAATCTCCAATTGAAAATATAACAGGACTCAGCCCATCTTCAACTCCTGTATTAAACTCACTGTTTTCCTTTGACAATTATGATGACTTATTTTCTTCTCCTCATGAACCTCCTCGCGTTGTAAATATATGGCAAAACTGCAATAGTAGTAGTGGCAGTAATAAAAATCCTTGAAAAATAAATATATAGTATGTTGTAATTATATAAAAAAAATTAAAAACTAAAATACAGTTAAAGAATGAATAAGAATATTTTCTCTAATATATTTTGATAAAAAATGGACGAGACCGGAATTGAACCGGTGACCTTCCGCATGCAAAGCGGACGCGATAACCACTACACTACACGCCCAGTTGTCTGTAATTTTCTCATTAAAGCCATTGTAAATCTAAAAACTATTATTTATATACTAAATCTACAAGCCCACTACATGAACGAGTAAATGATTTATTTGGGCTCAATTTTTCCTAAAAGAATTAAGTTTTTTGTTCTGTTTATGTCATTTTTGTTGATTGAACTCAACAGGCCAAAGAACTGATCACTACGCCAGCTTGAAGAACAGAAAAAAAAGTATGAAATATGAAATATTGCAAATGAAAATACGGCTAAAAAATGATGCGTTTGTCTAGGGCTGTCGTATCTAATACTGGTTTAAGTTTTAGAGTATCTATTTACGTTTTCTAAATATGCTTATCAATCAATTATTTCAATTTTGATTGTATCATAGCAACAATATCTAAAAAAAAAATTAAACAACAGTTTGGAACTTTTTTTTTTTTTTTGCAAGTAGAAGTCAGTCATGATAGCGATAAATACTTATATAACTAGGTTTCTTTGTTGGTTGGTTGATTAATTTCTTCTTCATCACTAGCTGATCATGATTTGATTTGCCGTGGGCAGAAAAAGGATCGAGTTACTTTTTTTGTAAAGAAAGTTATACTATAAAGTAACTATTTTTCCCCCTTTCTTTGCTTGTTGATTTTTCCCATCATTATCATAATCTTCTCTATATATATATACACATCTCTAAGATAATTTGTGGAGAAAAAAAAAAAATGAATTGGGCATATTTATTTTTTTCAATTCAAGCTATTTCAGCAACACCTCACTTTCTTGATAGATATTTTGGACCAGACAATGAGGCTGTTGAAATCCAGCAACAACAACAGCAAAAGCCTTTGGCAGCCTTTGACCCAGCTAATGATTATGTTTTAAATCAAGAGGTTCATGACACACATGTAAGGATTCCTTCGCCTGATTACGTCAAGGACCTAAATGGTCCCTCCATGCCGTTGTTTGCAGGCATTGACGGGTTTGCGCATCTTTCCGTATACGACTGTTTTAACTACAACTCCAGTGAGCCAGCCCCTGAGTTCGACATTGCCATTCTAGGTGCGCCCTTTGACACAGGCGTTTCATACCGCCCTGGTGCACGCTTTGGACCAAGAGGCATCCGTTTAGGCTCCCGCCGAATTGGTCGTGGTGGAGCATACAGTTCGTACCAAGATGGATTTAACCCCTACGCCTCGTGGGCCAAGGTTGTTGATTGCGGGGACGTCGCCATGACACCCTTCGACAACCGTGTTGCGCTAAATCAGTTGTACCGCGGGCACCGTGCCATCCACAACCTGTCCTCGACTAACACCGACCCAACACACAAGTACACTTCGTCAGCGCCCCGCATTGTGACACTGGGTGGCGACCACACCATAACCTTTTCTGCCTTGCGCTCTGTCTACGAGGTGCACGGACCCGTCGCAGTTATCCACTTCGATGCACACATTGACACATGGGATCCGAACATGTTGGGCGGCAACGTGTCGACCTATTCGCAGCTCAACCACGGCACATTCTTGCACTTTGCGCACGAGAAGGGATATCTTGTGCCTGGCCGAAACATGCACGTCGGTATCCGCGCGCCATACATGCGCCGCCACAAGGACGCTCAGCACGACACAGACTGCGGATTTGAGAGGTTGTATGCACGCGACATCGACAGGATCGGAATCGAAGCAATGGCAAGACAGATCAAAGAAAGAGTCGGAGACTCTAAGGTGTACATTTCATTTGATATTGACACGTTGGATCCAGCCTATGCTGCTGGTACTGGGACTGCTGAGCCCGGTGGGTTTACTTCTCGCGAGGTTTTGGAGTTGCTGGAATTGTTGAAAGGACTCAATATTGTTGGGGCCGATGTTGTAGAGGTTGCGCCCGATTATGACGTGAGCCAAAACACTGTTTTAATAGCTGCTCAAATCGTAGATAGTTTTCTTCGATTAATGGTTTCTCCATAATTTTTTTTTATTTTTTCTATTATTTTTATACTATATAAATAAATAACTTTCATTTTACAAACAATTTTTCAAAAATAAAAAAAATATATATATATATATATAAACTATATATATATATATTACTTTACTTTTTTTCAGCATTCAACTTGTTTAGTCTAGCAGATAATTCACTCATTGCAGGTTGACCTCCAAATGGACCTTCTAATCTACTTCCAATCTGAATATTCTTCGAAAATGAAGAATTGGGAATACGATTTTGAGCCATAGGAGACATTATTGATATCGAATTAGTATTAGAGCTCTGTCTAGCTGCTGTCAATGTCGAAGATATTGAAGAGGAAAGAGAAGACTGGCTCATTGCCCTTTGTGCGGCAAGCCCAGGACCTCCTAGACTATTTCCCGGGGTGGCGGCAGAAGAAGAGTATGAAGAAGCCTGAGAAGAGAATACAGAGGGAAAGCTGTTTGTTCCAGAATTCTGGTAACTACTGCCAGGAGTAGGAGGAAGAGGTACATCAGGGCTAGTAGGCATGACAGAGTATTGGCGAGATCTACCAGAAGTTTGAGGAGCAGTGGAAGGTCTTCTATGACGCTCCATCATTGTTTCCTTAGACACTTTGTAAAACCAATCGGTCTTGTCATCATATTCATAGGCTTCCCAAGCAACGCCATATGGCTTAGGTTCCAAGCAGTACAACGTGTGTAATGGCACATCGAGGTCGCCAATTGCATCACGGCCCAAGTTCATAAAGTAAGCAAGTAGAATTCGACACACAACCCTGTGCGCAATGATGAGGGCATTGTCTGTCATGCGCTCGATTTCAACAATAACAGGTCGGATTCGGTTGATAACGTCCAAATAGGACTCGCCTCCGAGCCCTGGATATCTATACTCAATCTTGTTTGACATGCGTGCTTGGTATTCTTGAGGGTATTTCATTTTAATTTCTGGATAAGTCATACCGTCACAGATTCCAGCACCAAGCTCGTTGAGCATACGCATTTCTTTTATGTCAAAAACGTTTTCATCAAAATGCTTTGCAGTATCAATAGAGCGCCTGAGCATGGATGTCCAAACACAAAAGTGTGGCTCTTCAGGTTCTGTTTCCTTGGGCTTTTTCCTTTTGAGAGGCTTAAGGGTATCATCTCCTTTATTAGTAGTAGCGTCTGTAGCAGTTTCGTCGTCACTGTTAGATGTGCTATTGTTTCTAGAGTTGAGAAAGTGTTCTCTTTGAGCCCATCGCTCCAGCTGCCTCTTGCGAAATTGATTCTTTTGATACAGCATAAACTTGGCAAGAGCTTTGGCAAATTTTTCACCGCGGGGGGTCAATGGAGCATCACCACCAATGCGGCCATTTGCATTGTCGACACTTTCGCCGTGTCTTGTAATCCAGATTTGACGTTCAGCCAAGTTAAAGTTCAACAAAAAGAAGACAACTTGACCAGCCAGAAACCCCTTGATGTTGTAGCAGACGACTTTTTTGCCGACATCAATCATTTTGATATACTGGAAATCTTCGCCGGAATCGTCTTCATCTTCCGAAATTGTTTCGTAAACCTTTTCGTAATTGCGCATTCGGGCAACAAAGTCTTTGAGAGCGACTTCTTGATCACAGTCCTTGTAATCGGGTCCAGAGAGCTTGAGTCTTATATTTTGTTCAATGATGTCATTGTCGGTGCAGATACTTTCTAGGTACAACACTTTAAGCCGGCCATCTGACCTTTCTTTAATCCGGTTAATTACTTTACGACGGCGGGCCCTAGTTGTATTTGTTGCATCCAAAATTCCGACGGAACCTGGACCATCAATAACATACTCAAGGAGTTCATCGAGTGTATCCATGGCCCACTTTTCTCTTATAGCAAAGGATTCTGGATTATCTGGAGAAAAAAATTCAGCGGTTTGCTCTGTGTTGACTTTTCGTTTAACGTTATTATTATTGGAAGATGGTTGCTGTTGCTTAGGGTTTGATTGGTCCGATAAGGAGGAGATGTCATCAACAGAAGTAGAAGAAGCAGCGGCAGCATCAGCAACATCATTATTATCTACAAAAGCACTTTTAGGAGATGGAGTAGCACTTTCTTCATTTATAGTTGGAGGTTGACTCCAAACTTTTGTATGAGGACCTTTGTCTGGTAATGGGACTGAAGCAGGGCCGGGATTTTGACTAGCCTTCCGTCTCGTGTTACCTACATTAAAGATCCGAGTGTTGTGTTGTTGCCAATTCAAATACCTGCACAATTTGTTGGTGACATAAGATTTGCCTCGCGCAGGCAGGCCTACCATAACAATGACTAATTTGGAGCCTATATCTTGTTGCGAAATAGCGCCGTTCGGAGAAACGCGGGATCTAGTGAGACCCGGGACATCTAAAGTAGTAGCACGACGTGTAGGAAGATTCAAAGAAGGAATTGAGGTTGTAGTGGTCGTGATTGTTGTTTTAGTTGTTGTCGTAGTAGTGCTATTATTATTGTCATCAGTAATATTGAGTTTTTCAGTTACAGCTTTTGGAGTGGATGAGAGTGGGTCTGAAGAAGGAGAAGCAGCTGGTGAAACTGAAAATTGAGATGTTGATTTTAAGGGTAAATTGTTATTATTTGTAGACGATTCATTATTAGTTGTTTTTTGTGTTATTGTAGTAGTAGTTGAACAAGTTACAACTGAAGGGGTTGTTGGATCCTCAGAAACAGCATCAAGAACAGGAGTTGTTGATAAAGAAGAAGTTTCATTTGTAAAAGGTTTATTGTTATTAACTGTGACTGAAGAAGGAGATTCTTGTATACTTTCTAGAGAAAGATGGTCATCGCTCAAATTTTTGCGAAGATGTGAAGATGTTGCTGTTGATAATGATGATGACGACGACGATGATGATGTGTTGTTATTGTTGCTGTTTTGATTTTGAGTATGGTCGGAATGTAGATTAAGACTTGAACTTGGAGGAGTTGATTTCAAAGACTCAGAACCACTTCCACCAAAGTTGTAAGGGGCATTTAGGGGTAATTCCCGAGGAGAGTTTGCGTATGAACCATATGGAGTATCAGAAAGAGGCCATCGGTTAAAAGTAGGAGAAGGAGTTGTGCCAAATTCGGGTGAAAAAGATATCGGAGTGTTGTTTGTGTCGGTACTAGCTTTGCTGCTATTTGCGCTTGATGTGTTGTTATGATTTATTGAAGACAATTTTGACATTATCGAGGAATAGGGAGGAGTGTTATTATTACTATTATTATTTTGATTTGGCATTGTTGATGATGGATTTTTATTATTAAATGAAGAGGAAGAAGAAGAATCAAAAGAAGATGGGAAAATTTCTAGAGAGTTTATAGAAGTAGAAGAAGAGGAGGAGGAAGAGGAAGAAGTAGGCATTATGTTTTTTATATATATTTTTATTTACCAAGATGAAATATAAGGGGAAATTTAAGCATGAAACTGACTGAAGATGAATGAGTAAATTGATTTTTAATTGATTCAATTCAATTGATATTTGTAAAATAAAATGACTATTGATTTATCTATTCAAGAATTCAACTATATATATGAGAGTAATATTTATACATTTTTAATGAGGGCTTTTTTTTTATTTATTAAAAAAATGGCTGCACACAGCACCTTTCTCAAAACTTCTAAAGTCAAAATTTTTGATTATATCCATTACTAAAAATAATAATAACTACATCAATTCATTAATAAGTCGTACTACGGCTTTTCTAATAATTTCAAAATCTACATTAATGCAAAAAAAAAAACCTAAATAAAAAACCAGTTAGTAATCAAATCTTTAATATTAAGCCTCTTTCTTCTTCCAATACTTTTAAAAAATTATTAGTTCAGATAAAAATTCTTAGGTAGCGTGGTTTTTTCCACATCAACAAGAGAAGGTCATATAGGTTTAGAAATCAAAGAAAAAACTCAAAACGAGTCAATTCTTCAATCTCCAAAAACCAAAACCAACCTTGTATCGAGCCAAATGCACTCTAGTCATCATTATAATAATAGTAGATTGATAAGTTTTAAGTAATACTTACTATTCAATAAACATTTTAAAGAAGAAAAAAATGAAATACTGTTGATATTCTAAATCATTGTTGTTGATGTTTTTTTTGTTAGAGTGAAAAAAAAAAAATTAATGGAATAAAAATATAAAAGTAAAAAATTTCTACATTGTTTTTAAAGAATCTGCGGCTGGAGTCAGGGTAATATAGACCGGACCTATCAATCCATCACGTGGAGTTAGGGTTTTAATAAATGTACTCTACTTTTTTTTTTTTTTTTTTT
>CBXB010000007.1:49233-62422 GCA_000817185.1 Magnusiomyces clavatus CNRMA 12.647
GTTTTTTTTTTTTTTTTTCCTAGATTGAGATATGTGTATTTTGTTGAATAAATAATTTGTCAAAGGAAAAAAAAGTCGAAAAAGGAGATGGATGTTAGACCAAAGTTCAATCATAGCCATCAGCCATCATATACATTTAGTTACATAATACATTACCAATATTTACTAATAAATATTTTGTTTTGAAATGTCAATTCTAATCAGTCTTCATAAGCAAAAAATAAGAATTACCTTTACAAAAGAATCTTTTTGATTTACTTGAATTTGATTATATTATTTCAACAATTTTTTTTTTTTGTCAAATTTCAAAAGACGTTAGACACATAATATTCTTGTATAAGCTTCCGCCCAAACTAATAAAAATGGACGCATCAAAGCTTCATTCAATTATCCAAAAGATTCAAACAGGAGATACCGTCTCTTCAGAAAGAGAGTTGGAATCATATCGTCAAGCTAACCCTGAACAATTGATTTCATCTCTCATTGAAGTTATCACTCAAGCAAAGGATTCAGATGTCTCTACTATTCAATCTGCGCTATTCATTCTAAAAATTTGTATTAAAAAAAACTGGTCAATTGGATTTGAAGATTTTGTTGGACCGCCAATTAACCAGGGGTTAAAGTCAGAAGTTCGCTCGCTTCTTATAAATCACCTTATTGGCCATGAATCAAGCAAAGTTCGATCTGCATCTGCTTTACTCATATCACAAATAGCATCTACTGAATATCCTGATGAATGGCCAGATCTGATAGAAAGAATCAATCAACTAATCTCTTCGGGCTCGAAATCTCAGCTTTTTGGGGCTTTGACAACCCTTCACGAGCTTATAGGAGAAACAATTTCTGATGTTGAATTTCCTCAGGTTGGAAGGGCAATTCTTTCTCATTTGTTTCAAGTTGCATCTTCTCCTACATACCTCGAAAATGGTAGTAATCAACAAGCTGACCAATATTCTTCTTTTGCTTCAGCTGTTGCAATCTCGATTTTTACTCAATGCTCTGATCTTTTGCTTATCCCAGATGATCATTCGGCAAACAGCTCTGCTTTGGCAATTTTGACGGAGATAATTGAGCAATGGGTACCTCTATTGATCAAATACATTGGCTTCAACGCGCCAGTAGATGACTTTGGCTGGGTCTATATAAAAATTGAAGCTACTAAAGCATTCACTTCACTTTACAGAATTTTTCCAAAACAATTAGCAAATTTTGCTGCACCTGCATTCCAAAATGTATTATCAAATTTAAGCTTTATGATTCCAATTTACAATGAAACTGTTGTTTCTAATGATAATGATTTGCTTGCCACTCCTCAGAATCAGGCAGTCCTTGATCTTATTTTTATACCTGATAATATCAATCTTGAGCTTTTGGTTTTTGAAGAGCTAGAATTGTTAGAGACATTACTGAATCGTTTTCATCTACCATCTTTATTGATTAGTAGTATGAATAGTATTATTAATGTCTTGATTCAGTACGCCCAAATATCAAAAGAAATGGAAGAGCTATGGGTTGATGATATGAATGAATACGTCCGCGAAGAGACTGAATTATCTCTAGGTCGTTCAGTTAGAGCACAAGTTCAGTCAATAATACTTCCTCTTAGTAACGATACCAGTTTAGATGCTTTGTCTGTATTCGTTAAAGCTACTATGGATATTTTAAATCAAGACTCTATTTCCTGGAAATTAAAAGAAAGTTCATTGTATTTGTTTGCAACAATGCTTTATGGTAGTAATGAGAGCCACTCTGCAATTTCTAAAGAATTCATAGACTCTTTTGTTCAGAAAATCTCTTCTTGCCATTATGATTCTGTGCATCCATTATTGAGAGCGCGATCACTACTTGCTGGTGCATCTGTATGCAAATCACTCAAGAATTTAATTGATATCCCTACTATAATAATTCCGTTATTCGAAGCCACTCTCAATTTTGCTATTTCTGATAGTAGCAACACTGTTAAAAGTGCTGGAATTCTGTCTTTCCAAAGCTTTTGCAAGTTGCTTCCAAAACAATATTTGAATACCAAGGTTGATATGATGTATGGTATCATTAGCAAAATGATTCCTGAAGCTGCAGATGAAACACCAGCTGCTTTTGCTGAAGTTCTTGTTGAGATTATTCAGGCTAATATTTCTCAAGCTGTTAGAAATCCCAATATTATTCATGTGATCTACAGTCTCTTGGCAAAGGACCCAACTAATGTCATGTTGACCAATGAAGTTGATGATGTAATTGATGAATTGACAGAAGAAGCTACTAACGAAGGTGTTTATAACCAGTTTGTGCAATATGCACTTCCTCCGTTGCTAGACAGTATATTATCAATTAAAAACTGGGATTATACGCCAGAGCTTGTAATCTCCATGACCATACTGGGAATTATTATCGACAAGGGGCCATATCCTGTTCCTCCTGAAATTGTTGATACCATCTTTGAACCTCTTTGTAAAATTGTCATGAACAGCTCTGATAGTCAAGTTTTGCAAACAGTTACAGAGAATCTTTCGTTTTTGACAAAACACGCGCCGGAGCAAATCCGTTCTTGGAACAAGGGCGCTGATGGGAAAAACGGAATTGAGTTATTGATTATGTGTGTAGCTAGACTTTTAGAGCCCATATGGGAAGATTCTGCGTGCATCAATACTGGACTTTTAATTGTTGCTATTGTAGAGCAGTTTGGTTCAAGTTTGGGATCTTTACTAGAACAAATTCTGGAAGCTACTTCGAAAAGACTACTTACAGCTAAGCACCCAGTACTTATTGAGAATTTGATTCAAGTTTTCAGCAAGCTTATAGAAAGCAATGCTAGCGATGTGGTCAATTTTCTTGCCAATCAAAGAATTGAGGTACCAAATGCTACAAACGAGGACGAGAAAGTCGTTTCTGGATTGCAAGTTGTTATCTCAAAATGGGTATCTAATTTTGATGTTTTAAGAGGATATGAAGAGATCAAACAAAACATTGTATCTTTGGGTAAGCTTTACGAACTCCAAGACGAAAGAGTTGCAAAAGTCATTGTAGAAGGAGACCCAGTTCCTATTCCGCAAGACGTTATTTTGACAAGGTCTAAAGCACGAGAACTGAAAAATGCATATACCCAAATTCCAGCTACTTTAAAAATTATCAAGTTGTTTTTAAGAGAGCTTATTACAGGAAACTTTACTCTCAAAGAAGCTACAAGCGCTTATAATCAATCTAGCATTAAAGCAGAAGAAGAGTTCAAGGGTGACGACGAGAATGATGAATGGGAAGATATTGAGGAGCTTGTTCCTCTTGAAGGTGGCATATCCTATAAAGATGCCTTGAAATACGGGCAAATTGATGACGTCGATCTTTTTGAAGGTAATGAAAATTCAAATTTGACTCATAGAGGTCCTGGCGGCACCGACTATACCACTCAGCTCATGATTGCGCAATGGCTTCAACAAGTTGTTAAATCAAATATTGGGAATTTCAAAGATGAGATTTACCCTAATCTGTCTAAATCAGAGCAGGAATTTTTAAAAACAATAATTGTGTAAAGATTTGAAAGTTGTTGAATATAGATATTATAAATAGAAAGTAGACAATTACATAAAAAAATTATATTTCAATCTCTAAAGCAAAGTCAATATTTGCAATCATATCATCAACATGATTATAAGCCATTTTGGCAGCAAGTCTACGCTTTTTAGCTGCAGCCTCTTGTTCTCTTCTTTCCTTTTCAGGATCTTTTTGGGATGATGAGCTAACGCCTGCAGCTTCGTTTTCATCAAAGGACTTGTGGAAGATCTTTACACTTGTTCTGACACGACTGAATGGATCGCCAGTATTGTTTTTACCAGACTTTCTTCTTTCTTCAACATTCTTGAGTTCTGCTTGACGAATGCCACTGACATTAGCACGTCTGTTTCTTTGGTTTACAGCCGCCAGTTTGTCTAAACTGGATGTACTGCCTGAGTTGGCGCGCTGCGTAGCATCTGCCAAATGCCCTGAAGAAAGACCATTTGAAAAAGAGGATTTGCTAGAAGATTTTTCCTCTAGGGATGCTAGTTGACGATCAATTTTTTCAACGGTTTCCATATCATTTTCACTAAGGGCAACAAGTCGCTGTTCTTGAAGAGCTGATTTTTGCAAAATTCTCGATACACCCACACCGCTGGTCGCTGATAACTTTTGTCTTCGTTCAACGATTTTCATAACTTCAGCATCTGTCAAAGTATGATTCTTAAATTCCATTAGCTCCTCATATTTGCGGTTGATTGATTTTACGCTTGGAAGAGGAATCTCCCCCTTGGCCAAGTTTTGCTTCCACCATCGAAATTCATCTTCTGTGAAAGGACTGTCACTACAGATACCCATTTCAAAATTCTTTTCGCTCTTTCCTGAAGCAACTCTTAGTACCTGATCGACTGTTCGGTTTTGAAAGGTATATGGTTTTGATGGTTCAACTGAAACGACCTGGCAAATTCTATAAACGGGCTTTTGCTTTTCGCGATCAAATCCGATATTGACGCGTACAAATGTTCCAACAACAACTGACTCGAATCCTGGGTTGTGACAGTACTTGGCAAACAAAGTTCGTCCAAATCTGACTTTGTTTAAATCATTAAGAGTGAGTTCTGGAGCCTTTTGCGGTTGTGCCCATTCGACTCCACCTGATCTTCTTCTAGAATCATGTTCATCATCTTCAATGAAATCATCGTCATCGTCACGTCGGCGTTTCCTATGATCATCTGAATCATAATCGTCATCGTATGAGCCAGAATCATTTTCCTCGTCATCAGATTCATGATCTCTATATGGAACACTTGGTCGGCCAGCTTTTTCACGATTGTGCTTCTCTTCACGTTGCTTCTTTAATTCAGAAAGCTTACTTTGCTTTTTGCTGCTAGTGGAAATTTTTTCACGCTTGGAGGTTCGTGTTGCTTGTGCCTTTTGTTGATCTCTTTCTTCAGCTCTCTTAGAAAGTTGAGACATTAGCTTGTAGTTTTCAATTTCCTGTAAACGGTCAAATAAAATGGTTTCACGCTCAACTTCAGTCAAGCTCAGCAGGTGTTCTTTATCTGCCTCATCAATATATTTGTTTTCAAGTGGATATTTATTAAACGGCTTGATTTGAGACGAATCTTTGACGTCATCATCCTCAAAGTCTTCTTCTTCTTCTTCATCATCGTGGTCAATGTGTTTATTCGTTCGTTTTCTCTTTGTTCCTAAGGCAAGTTCTTCTAAGTCATCGTCCTCGTCATCATCTAGATTGTCGTTTTTTTTCGAGCGGCTCTCATTAGAACGGTTGTTTATGGCCTCATTGTCAGACACTTCGTCTTCGCCTGCAAGTGCCAAAAGATCTTCATCTATATCTGACATTATTTGTATGAAACTATGGTTATCTTGGTTGATTGTAAAAAATAAAAAATAAAAAAGACAATAGTATTTTAGATGAAAAATAAAAAGAGAAGTGCTGAAATTCACTGGTGTTACAAAATTAAAATTCACGTGTGTTGTTACATAATTTTTTTTTTAGCATTACAAAAGGCTGTAATTTCACACAATGGGGCATCAATTAAATTTCACTAAGCAAAACGTTTAAATAGCAGCCAATTTGTGTCCTCACCACTCTCTCGTTTCCTCCTATTCCTATAAAAACGCATCATTCGATAGAGTCAACGTTATCATAATATAATCACTTTTACCAACACTAACCCAAAAGCTTTATCGAATTCGTACAAATACCGCCTTAAACAAATTTTGAAAGAAGCACTTATTCTATTGACACCATGCCAACCGATATAACCCCGTCTTTAAAGCAGCCAAAGCCCCCTACAGCAAAACGGTCTCCTTCTATTTTAGTCACAGATGCACGAAACAACCATGGAAGGTCAGCTCCCTTTGCTGGAGCTTCGGGTCGTCGCTCAGCTCCATCAAAGTCCGGTCCGGTAAAGCAAGTATTCTCAAATAACGCCACATCAGGAAGATCTTCATATGACAATTCTCAGCAGATGTCTCAAAACATGTCATCATATTCAGGGCAGAAAAGTCGGTCTTCATCAATGAATGGAAAGTTTGACAGAATATCCATTGATAAAATTCTCTCTGATATCAGTGACATTCCTTCTGCACAGAGCCGCGCTCCTGGAACTTTGCACCATAGATCTCATCATCATTCCATGACACCGGGAAGTAATCCTAACAGCTATACTAGCAGTCGCTCGAATAACTATCCTACCTCTCCTACCAACGGGAAATCGTCTGGATATGTTATCAAGCCCCAAAGCAATCAAATATTGGCTGACACCACGCTTGCCGGGAGACAGAGCTCGTCTTTGCACCCATTCCATTTGCATCAGAATACCAAAGGGTCATCAAAACCTAGAAAGTCTATTCCTCCAAGATTAACTCAAAATCTTCCTCCACGAACAACAAAACTGTCTGAGAAACTGGTTCTTATTCCAGAAAGCGACCAAGAAGACTCGTTTAAGTTTGAAGACGAAGATATTGATAACGGTCCTCCTACAGATTACATTTTGAGTACTACTGAAGATTCAGCGGCACAAAATAGAAAAACTCAAGCAGAAAGAATTCCAAAAGAACGCAGAGCAAATAAATTTCCTCGAGTTACTGCATATTGTATATCAGACAGTATACGAATAGGGGCTGCAGCAAAATTTTTGAGGGAAAATCACAAAATCAGACCAAGAATTTATAATGAAGCACTCTATGCACCATATTATTTACCCTTGTTGCCCGGTGACGACGACAATCGTGTAAAAAGTAGTCCAGGAAGCATGTTATTAATGGAACAACTTATGAACAGATCTGAACAACTGGATCATCACTACGAATACTATTCCGGATTGGATTCTTCATCTGATACTGGAAATAATGGAGGCTCTGAATATGATGACAACAGACGAGATGATGACTCAAATGGTCTTTCTAATTCAGAGGATAACAATCACAACAACATGTCTGATGAAGGAAACTGGGAGCCTCCAGATTTCGATCCCTCTGAGCCCCAGGATTTTACACCGCCTTCTCATAATGACTATATGGAATCCCATGTGTCACAACTTGGCAATTCTAATCACGATTCTTACTCAAATAAAGAAGAATCGCAATCGGAAGAACCAAATAACTACAACTCAATTACTGAAGATAAATTTCAAGATAACAGGAATGATACCGACACTGCATATACCAATACCGAAGGTGAAGAAAATAGAGCTACCAAGTCTGAAAATGCTGAAGCTGAATCTTCTCAACTGCAAACTACAGACAAGAATATACCAACTCTGGAAGAGGCTCACCAAATAACTTCTTCTAAACAGCACAAGTCTTCTCACGAAGATGAATATAAACCTATAATCTCTCCTTCAAAAGCTTTGGAACTCCCAGACACATCAAAACATGCCGAACTATTTATTTTTTCCTATGGCGTCATTGTGTTTTGGAATTTTTCTGAGTATCAAGAAAAGGAGATTCTGGCAGATCTTACTTTTGCGCGCGTCCCTGATCCAGTAACCCTGATACCCAAATCACTGATTGTAAGGCCCATTGTCCCACAACAGGACATTGAGACTGAAGAGCTCCATTTCACATATTCTCCCAAGACAGTCAAGCCACGAATATACAATGACATGATTACCTTGAGATCGGGCGACCACATGACCAAACTTGCCATGTCGCACGCAATTGCGCAGTCTACAAAACTGTCGCGATTTGAGGCCAGGATGGACGGCAACATGCACGACGTCCGTCATGTTCCCAAGATGCTTGCACTTACTGGCAATCTTGGTCTGAACCGAGAGGAGGTTTTGAAGATCAGCGGGAAGCTGTTTAAGTTGCGCGTCGACGTCAACCTGAGTTCCAATATCCTTGACACGCCTGACTTTTTTTGGGAGGACGAGCCCAGTTTGAATCCGCTGTACACTGCAGTGCGCGAGTACTTGGAGATTGAGCAGCGGATTCTTGTGCTCAACGAGCGGTGCAAGGTGTTTTTGGAGTTGACGGAGATTCTTACAGACTCAATTGCAGAGTACAACATGTCGAGAATCACGTGGATCATTATTATTCTTATTGCATTGTCTTTGGCTGTTTCTTCATTAGAAATTGCTATTCGTTTTGTCATTTTGAGGGATGGTGCTAGATCAGGAAATCCCTCATACTAAGAATTTGCTTTTGTTTTAATTTCTATAATTAATTTCTTGTCGTTTGTTATTATATTTTAGAAAAAAAATAAATATATAAAAGTTGTTAATATTATCTTTTTATTTCTAAACTAAACGTATAGTTACTGTATTTCTAAGTTTCAGTGATATTTTTTTTTTTTTTCCTATGTTTATCTACAAATAATTTAAACAATAAGGCCAAAAATTTCCTAGATAGATATGTATACATACATACGTTTTCCAAATAGTAAGAGAGTTCACCTAACCCTCGTGGTATCAAACTCTCAGCTTGTTGAAACTTTTTTGGTGCCGCAAAAATGAAAACTCTAAAATTTTTGTATACACAACTAGCTAGCATAGGATATTGGCTGTTGTTGCCCAAAGCAAATTTATGCTTTGAGAAAATTATCAACTTGTTGGGTTTTTAGTACTTTTGTTTCAAATAACTATAGTTTTTCTTATTTTGGGTTTGTAGGTCCCCTAGCCCACGAGGTAACAACGTTTTTGATGTCTATATTCATATTTTTCTCGAGACCAAAAATTCCGTAGACATTTCCCAATTGGGAATAGAACAAACCTAGCCCTTGTGGTATTAAATCTTTCTTGTAAGATTTTCAAATATTAATGCTGGAAATCCAGCAGGTTTGAAAATGGATGGATTTAGCTTTTTGTTCTTAAAAGGGAAAGGTCACCCTAACCTTTGAGGAGTTTCTGTTTTTTGAATTAATAAGGACAAAAATATCAAAAAAGTGTTGAAAATCAAGTAGATTCAAAAAAAAAAGTCCGTTTTTAGTTGAAAATGTTTATTGTGCATAAAATAAAACATGCATGCAAGTATGCAAAATGATAATATATTGTTACATTACAAATCAGTAAATTTTTGTCAGTTTTTGGTAATAAGCTATCATATTTTTTTTTATTTTTTTTATTTTTTATAAACATATTAAAATTTTTTGCGCGAATACATTTAGTTGAATCCCGTCATTAAGATCTGTCGTTGATTTTGTTGGATTCTATAAAAGTAAAAATATGCTATAAATTGTTGTCATTAAAATATAGAGGGAGAAATAATACTTTTTCTCCAATTCGGTTAAGACAAGTTGATTTAACGATGCTTAAAATTATTTTTGAGTTAGCTATCAATGTGTCTTGAATTTAGTTCTTATAAAAAATAAACTATTAAATTTAACTTTGTTTATCAAACTTTAAAAAGACATTCCATTTATTGTTATATCTAATAGTATATATTTATATATTTTTTAATTTTTAAAAAAATTTACCCTTTAGTATATATATCAGAAAACTCATTTTAAAGCCATAAGAGCACCAACAAAAGAAAGAATCAATCTAGATCTAACTTCGTTAATATCTTCAGGTACAAGGAATATTAAGGCACCCAACTTTCTGGCAATAGAAATAGCCAACTTGGCATTGGCAAGACGTTCTTCTTCTGTGCGGCCAGGAGTAACCAAGTCGTAGTCGACATAGCCAGGCTTCAAACCGTTCAATACATCCAAAAGGAAAATACCAGTGGCCAAGCTTGGATCCTTGAAGGAGCGGATGGTTGAGGTCTTGCCGCCCTTGCGGACTTGTTCTTGGGCCCACTTGAGAATATCTGTATCGGTGACTTCTTTGCCGCCGTGTGATAATGACTTGAGAGTCTCAATAATGTTACGTCTCATCAATTGCCAGACAAGAGCAAGAGTCAAAGTCTTTTGACCGTCAGTAATGTCGGCACCTTCAATACCAACAAGTGAGAACTTGTTTTGTTTTCCCAATTCAACGGCATAGTTTGTGTTTTCAACAGCCTTGAAGCGGAGCATTTCCTCACCATTGGCTGGTCGCTTGTTGACATGCTTTGGATTGACAGATCCAGGAATAACTTTTTCAAAAGCTTGTAGCAAGATAGTGCCGTCCTTCAAGTCTTCAAATAAAGAGATTACTGGAGGATTGACATCCAAAGAGTTGAGCCATAAAGTAAACACGCGTGCTTCTCTTTCACCTTCAGCATCAAAGTCTTCAATCTCAACCTTTTCTTCTTCAGTAATTGGATCCAAACCTGGATAAGTGTTGAACAAGTGAGCAACGAAAGCCAAGTTAAGCTTGGGGTTACCAGCAACCAAAGCAGTGGGTGTAAGATATTTGCGGGCATTGATTTTTTCGGCAAAATCCAAAACTTGCTCTGCACGCTTTAATGTGTCTTTAGTGTTGAGAGGCTCCAAAGTGCATACTTCAGGAACCAATTGGTGTAACAATACAGTGTAGTTTTCTGCATCTGATACATCTTTAGAGAAATTTGTAACTCTGCGGGGCCAGTTGGCTGCCTTGAGGTGGAAGTTGAACCATCGGAGCAAAATTTGCTCCGGTGGAAGTCTTAAAAATTGTTCAAGAGTTTCATCCTCTTCAAGGAGACGGTACAATTCTGGATGAAGCTTGATATCAATCTTTCCGAGCAAACCTCTTCTAATGATTTGCCAGATGAGCCCGAGAATCAAGTGCTCTCTACCTTCGATGATGTCTTCAGCGTGAACATTGACGACAACACAGCCGATACCCTTGGCGGAGTTGATTACTACATTGGCATTTTCAGTCATAGTGAAGTTATTAAGAGACTTGTTTGGTTTGGGCTTGTTTAAAATACGAGTGTCAATGGTATCCGGAACCGAGTCATTGATAAGTTTAGAGAGAATGAGACCGTCTCTAGCTTCGTCAAAAATCTGAAAGGTATCTGTGGGGATTGGTAATCTGTGTCCAATATCGGGGTCTCCGGCTAAGACAGAGTTGATATGACGAGTGAATTCAGTCTTTTCTTCTTCGTTGATTGTGTGAGTGATACCTGAAGAGCTTCCTGAAACGACTACATTGTTTGTCGATGAAGCGTGTCTGTGGCCTGGTTGGAACTCGCCACTACCACTAGCTGATCTGACACGGTTTCCAAACTTGGGTATGTCGAGTGTGTTGGATTGAGCACTGCCTCCTTGACGACCTTCGCGCAATTTTGATACTAATTCAATGTAATCCTCCAATTCGACACGTCCACTGGCATCGACGCTGACTTTCTTTAAAGTATTTCGGATTTCGTCATAAGTACCTTCGCCAGAGTCGGTTAGAGTTTTGACGGCTTGTTGCTTGTCGAGATATCCCTTTTCATCGATATCTACGGATCGGAACTTTTCAATTAAGCCAAAAATTTCTTCTTGACTAACTGTGGGAAATTTTTTCTGTTAAACAAAATGGTAACGACAAAAAATAATAAAATACGCAAATATACGATTTTATAGCACAGTAAAATCACGGTGGTTCAATCTACCAATAAAACACAAGATATATGAGAATAGATTCAACATTGTTGATGTTATTCGTCCAGATTCTAATCAACTAGCAATTGAATTTAAATAGTACAGATATTGTGTGTTTTAAAGACAATTGAAACACCGCGAGTTTTAGTGTGTAGCAGTAATAGAAACATCATAGTTAGTAATTATATAAAAAAAATGAAAAAAAAAACAAATGAATTAATTCTTACATGAAGTTTTATAGCTTCCATTATGAAAACAGAAATATAAAATTTTTATATTGAGTGAGTTGTTTTTATATAGTTGAAAAAATAAAAAAGAGAAGAGGAAAAGAAGCTGGAGGAAGAATTTGGAGAGCAATAAATTAATTAACGAAATGGTTGGAGGAGCGACTGAAAGAACAAAGTTGACACAAAGGGTTTACGTAAGAAGGCTGTGATAAAATAAAAATGGCTGACAACTTTTTTCTTTTTTGTTCAACAATACAGTGTCATGACATCATGTGTTATAACGAGTAAAAATGTAATGTCAAAACCACCAGATGTTGTAACAGTTATCTGTATCACGTGTCATATGTTTACACTATTTTCCTGTTTTACAAGTACAGTTTTAATTGGGGTAGTTTCCAAAACAATAAAGATGTATACACCTGTTTTACAAAAAAACCCATTAATCTTTTTTATATTTTTCATTCCATCAATAACTTGCTATTATATTATCGCCTTTTAATAAGATTGAAAAAAAAAAGAGGAGAAAAAAATTAAACAAACAATGTCATCAAGATCTCCAGATAAAAAACGATTTCTTTCAAGTTCAACATACTATGCACCCAAGCTTCCATCAGAGACTCGACAGCTTTTAATTGACTCTGCTCGAGTAGCAGGCGACTTTCAAGTAAAGGCACATACCGGTTCCGAATACCACAGATCATTGAGCGGTGTTCCAATATCTCAAGAGGTTCATTCGAAACTGGTTCATGTTGGCATGAAGGTGCGAAAAAACGTGGCTGACGGACATAAAGTCATGGGCTCTATACCGTCGTATGAACCAACCTTTTCCATCACACAAAGTATTTACGACCATCATCAACAGCAACCATTGGCAGCAAGGAAGTTTTATTCAGAAAATGATAAATATAATGTTTCTTTGAAACCAATACGTGGGGCTTTAAAACGAACTCGACAAGTTAGAGAAGAAGCAAACGGAGAAGACATTGATGATGATGATGATGCAACTGATAATGATGAAGACTATAGTAGCAGCACAACGGTTAGTAACACAAACTGTAGTACAACCACTAATGTATCAGCAAACAAGACTGGTCAATCAACATTTGAAAAGGCTAGTCGTAAACTTTCGAACCGTTCAGGAACCATTGCTAGCTCAAAAATTTTTTACGTTCCAGCTTCTGCTTCTTCGTCGTATACTGCCCGTGAAGACGCTGATGAAGATTTTGGAGATGCTCCATTCTTGGATCCTTCTGTTTTATAATACTCTTGTTACTATTATCGTCATTCTAACTATCATTTAAGCAAACAATATTTATATTATTCAAACTAATATTCTGGGATTGTCGTTATCTTGCTTTACTGAAAATTATGTTTTTTTTCTATTTTATTTTTTATCACTATCATATACCCCCCTTTATTTTATTTTTTATTGTATTTTGGTTTCGTTATTCTCATATGTAATGTTAATGTTAATTTTACTATTGGGTTTTTTTTTTTTTTTTTTTTTTTTTTT